>JBBPOI010000220.1:0-20310 GCA_038091355.1 Phylloboletellus chloephorus | reverse complement strand
GGCACCGTCCGTTTCTGGTCTTCAGATATTCTAAGGCGCCCGATGCTTTTAGGGCTGTGGGGACTATGTCCCTAGTTTGGTTATGAGTAGATAGTTAAGTACTTAGAGTACAAGAGCGTCATAGACATCATGCGGGTCTAGGTTTAGCGCATGAAGCTATTCCTTACACCCACTGTTACGGACAGTACATTTTATCATGATTTTTCCCTTATTTTTCCGATTATTTTATTCACTTGCACAATCTAGCGCTAGATTGTGCACCACTCAGTAATATTTATGATACATTTCTTTTTAGGATCAGGGATCTTCCCTGGATCTTCCCTTATGCTCACGCAGCTTTCCTTTCATCTGTGCTGTGCGTGGCTATGTTTCATTTACCGAGATCTCGGTAAGATCTCGTACATGTGTATACCTCATGCCTTTTATTTCCGGTGACGCAACCTTAATGCCTCACCTTCTACATGCACTTTTAATCTCCATCGGGGCTATGCCACAGCCTCAGGGCTGTTCTGCCACCGCCTCATGTACGCTTCATGTTTTTAATCTCCACCCCACAGCCTTGTGAGCTATGCACCTCGTTATAGTAATATTAACCAAACATATACATACAGTAGAATAATATATAAGGCCAAAGGCACCGCCAGAGAACTTCAGTCAAGTTCTCTTGGTCTTTCCTCATTCTCTAGGCCAGGGGATAGATTCGATCTTTTCTTCACTACCTTTGCTCTCTCGCGTCTTTTGACAACAGTTCAACTGGGTCCGTCCCTTATTATCAAAGGGCCTACATTTTGGGTTGTTTCACCCACCACCCTGAGAACTAACTCCGCCCTCCGGAGTTCCTCTGGAGCTGACCCGGGCCTTGCCTGACAGTTCAGCACCTCCGTCTTCGTGCCGGCCTTCGACCCTCCGTCTTAGGCAGTGGCTGAGCTCTGGTCAACTCTGGTCCTACCAGCTCTGCTTGCTCTGGACCTCCAGAATTTTGACAACTGGGCTCTGATGTGAGCATATTAAAGAGGATAAGGAGAAAGGAGATAGAGAGGGAGAGGGGGGAAAAATTGTCCTTGTAAAATCTTGCCCTCACTCATATTTGTAAGGAATGGCTATCATGCACCAAACTTAAACCCACATGATGCTATGATGCTCTTATAATCCTAAATACCCTAACATAATACAACACATCAAATAGGGGTTCGTCCCCCACTGCCCTAAAGGTATGGGCATCTTAGAAGTATGAAGGCCAGAAACGGACGGTGCCATTCTGTTCGAGTGCACAACCCACCCACCTATATACTACATGTAGCACAAATAGCAGCCCCGTGCAGTAGTCCTGAGCCCTTCATGGCATTGTGCAAGTCCAAGGGCATGCACTGGCCCCGTCACCACTGAGATGCCCCGTTGCATGTTTGGGTCCAAGTATCCAATTGTAACATAACATTACGGTCTCATAGGAGACAGTACAAAACCAACTAACAGCATATGATAACATAGACATATTCCAATAGATTCCCCACCACAGCCCCAGTTTAGCCAGTGTTTCCCCTTGGAACAGCAACGCATGAATGTCACCTAACTGACAACCTTGACATGTCTGTCCCTTCGCCTTCCGAGCGCTTTTTTAAGGGCTTGCACTCGCCTGCGCGGCAGAGCCCTCAGAAAAGGCTTCAAGACCCACAATGAATTATCGCAGTGTCTGGCGGTCAGAAAGAGGCGTTCGTTCAGTGTGAGCAGCCGCGCTCCTGTGCATCGGTACACAGAGACGCGACGAATCCAGGTCACCGAGACCAGTTAAGAGACGTTTCGTTGAACAAAGCTTCTTCGCTTTCCTCCGGAGTGGCACATTTTCCTTGTCCTCCTCGAATCTATCGACCTGAGCATCGCCGTCAGATGGCAGGGACCATCCGAGAACCGGAGAGCCCTGGAGATGATGGCCGTCTCGAAAGACGTCGAAACCAGGATAGTGTCTGGACTGCGGATCGATGGATGATTCGGTTGTTGGCCGAGGGTAAAGTTCGCGGGTGGGCGGTCGGCGGTGTGACGACAAAGGAGACATTGTTCCTTGGGGACTACCATAACATCGAACGAGCCTAATACGACATTTGAGGTTGGTCGGACAAGAAGTAAAGAAGAAATTATACCCATTTCCGAGTCGCGAAGGCCTGGTTGGAGTGACTGTATGCATGTTGTAGAGCAGAGATGGCACAGGATGTGAGGGAGAAGATATGGTGATGTTGTTAGAGAGTGGTAAGCCTTCTGCATCCAAGACACGGCGCTTAGCAGGGTTGAGCGGAGTTGTTTGGGACGGAGACAAGGGGCGTTTGTGCTTTCGTGGCGTTTTACTTCCAGATGTGACGAATTGGTCTAATGGGAGGTCTTGCAGAGGCATGCGGCGACGGGTCTCCATGTTGTTGCTTTGGAGATTGTGAAGAAGGAGATCAGCGGACCGTCATCACCCGGCCTCCAATTGGCAGTGGAAACTCGTTGAAAAGTGGCAACTACAACAACCGTACACAATGGGTCACCATCCACTCTGTCACGCGTCACGCCAATCCCGTCCGACCATAGGTCAAGCGACAGGCATAACAACGTCAAATACACCCGTCCCCGTGCGGTTTGGCCGCCCCATCGCAATGTTACCGGATGGCGTCGAAAGGTCGTCAAAGTCACCAAACAGCGTTGCGTCCGACAAGAAAGCAGTCGTGGTTTCATAGGACGCCTTGAGAAGCGGCGACGGATTCGTTGAAAGGCCCTTTCGGTTGAACGGCTTGTATCCCCCATCGAAAGTCTACGGTGCATCAACTCAGCATGTCTCCGAGCAGTGCCACTGCATGCTTACCATGTAATCAGCGATGAGCTCAAGGTGTCTTATGTCAACATCAATCTTATACGCACTGAATACCCCTCCAACTTCACGCAAGATGGCAGCGCGTGCCATCTCCACGCCATAGGTCTTCAGAATGGAATAAATGTCGTTGGAGTAGATGGTGTCGTATTCGATGATACTATCGCCTCCTCCACCTGCAAATTGCCAGATTCCACGGAAATTCGACCCATTGGTAGTAAGCTGTGTCCCTAGTTTTCAGAGCGCAATCCAACAAAACAGCCAATTAACTCACCTGGGTATTCCCCTTTTCGTCCGCAACTTTGAAGCAATCTGTTATACCAGGAATCTCACGGATGACAGTCTTGCGACAGGCGCGCTCTACAACCCCAACCAAGAGAAGTTTTGGGAAATCGGCAGGGAACTAGACCGTTGGTTAAACATCCATCCGCGGTGAGTCAACTAGAATGCTTACCTCAAGCTTGAATGAACACGCCGAGCCTGAAAACTTGAAGTTCGAAGCTTGATGGAAGCTGTTCACGAACATGTTGGCTATGATCTTCACCTGCTCGTGAAGAGTGACAGGACCCAGTTTCTTGTCGCCACCCTCTTCAGCGTCTGTCTCATCTTCTCCTTCAGCGGCATAGGCAGCTTCTATGGCAGCGTCGTCGAACTCCTCACTTTCCTCATCAGACTCGTACGAAGACTGCTCCTTTCTCTGGCGCGCACGCTTGGCATCATCGCCATCACCATCGGCGTGTTCACTCTCTTCGTTCCCAGCCTTCTCATAAAATTCTTCTTCACCATCGACGTCTGGGTCAGTCTCGCCCACGACTGGCTCCTCGCTTGCCTTGCCCTTGCCGAGTTGCGCTATCTGGCTATTGAGATCCGCATCCAGTTTCTTCATTTCCAGCTGTATCTCGCGCTTCAGCATCAAAGGAAAGCGACCCCCAAACACGGCAAGGATCTCAAACGCATGTGCATCATACTCTTCAACATACTCCTCTTCCGGGTAGAAAGAGAGGTCGACCGCGAACTCCGTCCGATGTTCATCACCCTGAACGCTCAGACGTTCTTTGACGGTGACCTTGTCGATAATATGCGAAAGAGTGAGCTTGCTGGCTCTTTTGCAAAACGTTGTTGTATCAGTGTCTGAAATGCCAGACATGACGTCCATGGTCATCGACGGTGTTTTAGGCTTTTGAGAGGCCGTCATTACTATCTCCCTGAGGCGAGGAATGCCTAATGTGACATTTGCAGCACCGTGGCCTGCCAAGTAGATGAGCAAACCTCTAGGGTTGTAATTTAGACGACACTTGCCAGCAAAGTGGAAAGTATTCAGGGTCATCTGCGTCGAAGGTTCACCAATTCTATAGTCGAATGGTAAGCATTTCAGTGTTAGCAAGACAGAGACTCACCCTTGGGAAGCTAACAGGCCAACTGCTTCTCCAGGCTCGACGAGGCTTCTAAGATATTTGACGTTCATCAAAAGGCGGAAATATCTGGGTCTCATGGGACGCTGTCTGCGCTTGATCGCGTGACTCTCTTCTGTGGTTTTAGACTTGATGGTCGGAGGGTTGGACTTCACATAGGCATCAATGGACTCGGCAAACCTCTCTGAGGTACTTCCAAGAAAGCGAGAAGGACTGAACAGATCGAGAACAGGAGCCATCTCCTCACGAGGAGCCGGCGCATATTTTCTGGGGCGCACCTTCGGCTTCTTCAGCACCTCCTTCATATAAGACGTAGCATCCTCGTCATTGATCGCACCGGCGATGCTCTTCGGCCGATACAGGTTGAGAAGAGTATTTTGGTTCTCCGCCACGAATTTGAACTGGAAGAGATGCTTCTGCTTGGTGACATCAAGGCCATCGCCGCCATATAGGAATTGGTAAACAGAGGAGTCACTACCACGAACGGTGTGGTCGTAATGGATACGAATGCCTTCCAAGTGTTTGATCAGGCACCGTTGAAGGTATCCTGAGCGAGACGTCTTCACAGCTGTATCGATAAGACCCTCTCGACCAGCCATACAGTGGAAGTAAAATTCTTGCGGCCTCACACCCGTCAAGAATCGACTCGCTACATACCCGCCCGCAATAGCTTTTGTTTCGAACGATTTGAACGATGGGAGTGTCTTGCCGCTGACCATGACAGGAACACGTCGGCCCTCCAGCTCTTGTTGACCAAGGGCGCAGGATATTTGCTGAGCATTGACCGCGCTGCCCTTGGCACCAGACTGTGTCATTGCCTGCATGTGGTTGTGCGGGAACTTGTGCAGCAACCCGTGAGGCATACAAGCATCAGCGATCGACTTCGTGAGTTTTGCCAGCTTGCTTTTGACGGTTATATCAAGACCTGCCATTTTGCCATCATCCCTGAGGACGTCTTCGAGGAGGGACGTAAGTGCGGCAGGAATATCCTCTTCCCTTACTTTAGATAGCGAAGGGAAGTTTTCGATGGCACCTTCCGTGCCGAGGCTGGCATTCTTCTGCAAGATGGTAGCTCGGTTCCGGTCCCCATCGGGAGTCAACACCAGATCATCCATGCGGCAAGTAAAGGCCCGGTGCTGCAAGAACTTGGTAAACAGACGGCTAAGGATACCAAGGAGCTGTCCCGCAACAGGTGCTCCGTATAGCTCATACACGGAGTGCACGAGTCCGTAGTCTGTGGCACCGAAAGCTGACTTGTCAAGAACACCACGAAGTAGTTCACTGTCGAGGATGACGATCTGATCTTCCGAGGACTCTTTCCCCCAGAGATTTCCTGGGACTTTGGAAGTAGACTCCAGGTTCAATCCCTCGGCATTGACAGGTGTGATGTTTAAGAGTACAGTAGAAATCTAGTCATGTAAGCAAGTACCAAGGATGGCATAACAAGGGACGCACGATTTGTTTCCCTGTCCAAAGGGGCCTCGGTACCCATATTGCAGGCGGAAGGGTCTTGAGACGATCGAATGACGATTCAGCACTTTCTGGTCGGAGGGCACCGTACAGAAGTTGGAAATATTCTTCTCTCGAGAAAAAGGTATCTTGACATGTCATCCATACTCCGGCAATGACATGATCCTGTATTAAACCCCTGAGAGGCTTGCCCGAAGTGGGTACGAGATATTGGTTGTCTGTATTAGCGATGAATCTGGCCTCGGCTTGAGCTACCGGGTTCTCTAAAAATATTCAGAAAGAGGCAGGGAAGAGGGCAGCCGGACAACACACGAGGAAAGTGGACATTCATCTCTGTGCAAGTCTGTTAGCGGGTTAGAAAGCTACTGAATAAGTGATGTTTACCATCACCGTCGAAGTCGGCTGGAAAAGCGATAGATTAGAAACAGCGGAGCGGATGGCAATCATAAACATTATCATACCATTATACGAATTACTGTACAACAAAAATTGGTTGACGACCTAAGACGATAGCAGAAAGGTGGCGGGCACTAACCAGTTCGCATAATGCATGCGTATTGTTTTCTCGCCTTGAAGAATGCGAGCTTTGTGACACATCATACTTGGCTTGTGTAGCGTGGGTTGTCGATTCAAAATCAAAATATCGCCGTCTAGTAGATGACGGTACACCTTTTTATTGATGGACGGAGTTTTCGTCGAGAGACCGTTGCGTCCACCACCGCTCGCATCCTGCGGTGTAAAGAGCATGTCAGCAATGGCTTGGCGTTGCTCCTTCGTCAATTTATCCTGATGTAGGATTGAAGCTCAGTTCACTTCAAACACTCCATAAAGGAGAAAGTCACCAATGACTGAAGGCGTCCATCTTCGAACTCCACCATGGTCGCACCAGGATAGTTCTTCGGCCCGTTTATCACCCACTGACGACATTGATGGACATTCAGCGAAGTGACAGGCTCTGGGTATGTCAACTTCCTAGCAAATATAGGCGGAATGCCGATCTCGTTGGGTTCGATATTGACATCAGGGGAAATAACTGAACGTGCAGCGTGATTAACACGCTTCCCCTATATTATGCTGCATAGTCGGTATCCAGATCTAAGAACGCGGTGAAACGGACCATCATATGTTTTCGGAACAGGCCTTCTTTCTTTTCAAGCCCCTGCTTTACGCCGGGCGGTGGTAGCTTGCCCTGACGAAGAGGCTGTGGGTTTTTGTTGCTATCGATGAAGCTATTAACGTCGACTTGTAGCTGTATCAGGGCTTCAAGAAGCGATCCCAGCAAGCGTCTGCGAGAAGCCTCGTCGACGGTCAAGGTTTTCACAGAGGCAGCTGCAAGGTCAGCATTCAAATCGCGTAAACGGTATGATGTGTTGAGAACCCTAGCTAAGAGCTCATTCTGAGGATGCTCGAACAGAGTTTCCCCCATTCTCGCAGGAGGTCGAAATCGCGTTGGTGGTACCAACAGCACATCCATGAAGAACATGTCAGCGGAGGCTAATGACAGACCATTGTGGAAAAGAGGAGCAAAAGGACCGTGCCGACCAAACAAAAGAGAACAGATGACTGGGCATTTTTTGAACAGCCGACGAAGGTGGGCACGACATTCGTCTGGGGGTATGATCCTTTCATTACGTCCGCGCGAGGTTTTGACTTTCCCGCTGGCTGACCTCGGGAGTGCCTCCTTCGAAGGCACAGGCGGCACCTCTGTTTCCTCTTCAGGGTAGGTCAAATCTCCTTCAGGTTCAGATTCCGAGGAATTGCCAACATCATCGAGGACTTGATCGTCCAGACGCGGACGATATCCACCAGTAACTTGTTGTTGAGCAAGCAGTACATCTGGGCGCTTGAGACCGACGGCCCAGTGTCGATGTTTGTGCTTCTCAGAGAGATCGTATTCTATAATTTTGGTGAAACCCTCCTTACGGAATGTGTACGCATGTCTATTGTATCAACGTCAGGGAACGGAGAATCGGATGAACGAAAGTACTTACGCCCCACAATTCTGGCACTTTTTTGAGATGGTCGTCTTTAGAAAATCCATGATAACGTCTTTCCTCGCCTGGTAAACAGGTCCATCTTTGTAATGATCGCGTCTACTGCTTGATGCACGAGCAAAATGTATTGCGACGTATAGGTCGATGCGCTTTGCGAATTCGTCCTCAATCTCGTTTCGGCTATCTTCAGCAGGATCGCCGTTCCCCAACCGGATATGAATATCGTCCACACCGTGCGCAGCTTCGAGGAGACCACGCTCCAACAACCGCAGTTTAGCGACGAACTTGCACACCTAAATTCCAAGGCACACTATCAGCCAGAATGGACGATGATGAGAGGAGAATTGCTCCCACCACGGCTCGACTGGACTTGAATCTGTGACAGAACAAACAGGTTCCACGAAGGACGTTATACATGTTTGTTATGAACAGAGGGTGGTAGACCGGGGAGGGTAGCTCGATGTGACCGTAGTGACCAGGACAGGTGAAATAGTTGAGATGACATGTTGCACAACTACGCAGGGACAATTGCAAAAGAGACAAAATCTCAGAGTAAGACCACTCACATGTCTTGCCGACCACTGGGCCCGAGAGCTGGATCATACAAACCGCCCACATTGGGTCTGTTTAGATCGTCGAGGAGGACTGGGTTCAGTATCTGCCTGACGGATATCCTGCGGATGTCCTCCGTAGAGAGAAACGAAAATGATATACTCGAGACCGTAGAGGGTACCGAGACCGCGACGTCCATGTTGAATGAGTGAATGCTTCGCAATAATTCTGTGCCCACAGACTACGCCAGTGACGAAATGTCCAAGCTCATTGGCTGCTTGCTGGGGGAACGTATGAGTGTCGATGAACGTTTTGCTACATTTGGTTCCATCTCCCATTACATGTCACGTGACTCCCTGACGAATACCAGCCCGCTAGTACCCAGTGCAACTCATTTCAACTTAATGTTCCGCTGCGTTTCACCCCCATCCGACTTTTCCCTGTTTTGGTCTTCTGAGCCTCGCTTACCAACTCTGCAATCAACTTATTGTATGTCTCCGAGTCCTGCTGCAGTGCATCGCGCGTCTGAAGGAGGTATGTCAAAAGTGAAGACGTGTTTGTCGTCTCCAAGCGGAGGTCGGCGAGATATTTCTCCAGTTTTGCCAATGGCAATAGGTTCAATTGATCTACGGAATGGTTACTTTACACGTTTTGAATGCAAGCGATGAATACGACGACCCACCAGGGTCGAGTTTGAGAAGGTCATCTATTCTCATTCCGTCCAGCTCTGGTTTAGGCCCGAGGCTTAGTTGCATCACTGTTGACGGTCCAGAACGAGCAGACGGTTGAGGTGTATTCGAACGCGTCCCTGCTCGCGAATTACTCCTTGACGGGGGTGTACTCCGGATTGGCCCGTTTATGACTCCAGGAGGAGCAGACATGGGTCGCGTCGAGATATGGAGAGGCGGAAGCGATTTAGCGGAAGCTTGGGGAAGTATTTCATCAAGGTTGACAGGAAGTCCAAGGGCGATTAAATGCTGCTGTCGTATGCGTGACCGTATCCAATTGATCGGCTCCATGAGAGGCGGTGAATTCAGTAGCGAGGTATATAGCTCGCGGCTGCAAGGCATCAGCAGAATGGGACGATCAAAGAAAGACGCCCCGCACCTTTCTGAAGTGGTTAGTATCTGACCAATGCCCTCAACCTGTCTGATATCCTCGTCACTGGTCAAACTAGACAGTCTGTGAGGCCAAACTGGATCAAGGATGTCCTCGATCTGTAGACTCAAGTCCTGCGCGGAAGGCGACAGGTCCAGACGGAAGGGCCTCCAGCTCAGCTGGGACAACTCTGGTCCTTGCATTGCCTCGCTGAAGGTCGCATCTTCTTCGAATGCGAAAGTAGCATCGTACCCCCCCGCCTCACCAAAGTCCCCGAAATCTGCAAAATCATCATTCTGCGCGAGAGATGGCGTTTTGGATTCTAACGGAGTATGGAAGTCATCGAAATCATCGAGTTGGTCATGAGATGCCGCAGGAGAGGAAGAGGGCAGCAAGAGCGGAGGTGGAGACAACAGCGAGGGTGCGGGCGCAGGTACACCCCACACTGACGAATCGAAGCTGAGATCATCTTCCAAGGATTGCATTGCACCGGGTACCCGCTTGCGTGAGCGAAGAATAAAGAAATATGTATGTGTCGTGTGGCAGACAATGTTTATGTGACGGTGAGGTCTTCGGGGTGGGTGGACAGGCTTGCGACCTCATGCCGCCGAACAACAACGCATTCCTATTCTCACCACCAGAAGATTTCTTGCCTCTTACCTCTCGTCGTGTTCATCTGCGGCGTCTTTACGATGTGCTCCATTTCAGCATGCAGCGGGGCGATATCCGGCGCGCTCGCCGAGCCTGGGCAATTATTGCCAGGTGTAAGGAAATTGACTGGAGGACCTCATGGATGCTCAGCACCGGGCTCTTGGATCGCTCTGGGCATAGCACAGAGTGTAATCAGACGAAGATCGACTACTTGCGAGCGATGATGCTGCGTTTTCCTGAAGACGTGCGTACACACTGCAGGCACAACATGTCCCCCCGCTAATCAGTATATGGCACAGAGAGAGCGAATTCTGGGCGAGCTCGTCCACCGCTATGTCCTGGCAGGGAGACATAAAGAGGCCCTCGACGAGCTGGAATTGTTCGAGCTTTAACCTTTCACTGCTACTCACTGCTGACATATCCCGACAACAGTTCGCTACCCTCATTTCCTTACCGCGACAATGCCGTGCTTCATATCTACGCCGGGATATCTTTTGTTCTTGCTGCTCAGCCTTCCACTGGTAGTCTCGCAGGCGAGAACGACGTGCAACCAATCGACAGCGAGATGCTTGATCGTGCTCAGATCTTTTTCGAACGTGCCAAGTCACTCGACCCGGAAAATATTGTCGTGGACTCACTTCTAAGCAGGGTAAGGATCTTCGAGGCGCGCTGTGACTGAGCTGATAAGGCGGGAAGGCCCAGAATCTTGTGCAGGTTCAAAGGGCCCCTCCGCAGGTTGAAGAATCCGACGACGAGGCTGATCCACATGTTGCAGCAGAACCTGCCCGGGTCAAGAGACTGCGTGCTTAGATGTGCCCTGACAATGTTTGGTCCGTGGAACACATGTTTTATCTACTAATCTCAAACATGTCACCTTTCAGGCATCCGAGTCTGAGCCTAAATCGATGGCGGGCATTTCCTCGTGATCATCGTCGTCGACTAACATCGGCGCTACATGCACCATTGGCGCAGGTGCTTTTTCGGAGAGTGACAGTGGTGATGCGGATCCAGCTGCTGTGATGGGTGCGGGTTGTAATGATGGTTGTGCTGCGTGACGAACAGATGTCATAACCGCTTCTCTTGGGAGCTCACCGTGGGCGTTACTAGTAGTCTCTGGAAGTTCAACGGAGGTCGTCAATAATCGCCCTTGCGATGGACTAAAAGGTGTCTGATGATTCAGAGCCAAGGAGTCTTGTCTGACTGGCTCGGAGCAATTTTGCGGTTCAGAATTGAATGGGCGGAGGCCAGAAGTCAGGTCTAATGAATGACGGGTTGCCACTTCTTCCACGCTTTCCTCCGCAGATGAGAGCCAAAGGGACTCCACGAAAGGTAGTGTTCGGACAAACGGTGGGCGACGAGGATGCAACAGAAGGTCAATTTGAGAGTGTAGTCTCTCGCATGTCCCCAAATTCTGTTTCATGCCATCTATTTCAAAGAGTGCGTATTTGGCAATGGGCTCACATACCTCGGGAGAGAATGAACGAAGGACCAGGGCAGTACCTCTGCTCAAGGCATGCGAGGTTACTTGTACGCTTTCAACAGACATGTCGCGAACTTTTCTAATCACCCTCCCATGGAAGGTAGGATCAGACGAAAGATTTGAAGGCGGTATCGAGGGGAGTGACAAGAGGATTGACAGAAGCACTCGGCTCGCTAGCGAGCGGGTAGGAGGAGCAAGTTCAACACACGCCATACCTTCCCCTAGAACTGGCAAGGTTTATAAGCATCCGAAATTCTTGAACATGCACCAAACTCTCACCATCTAGGGCTGCGAGCAGTGTGTCACTGTCATCGATAGTAGCACAGACCATGATATTGGCTGTCGAGAGAACATTGTCCACTTCATATTCTCGTCGCCGCTTCTTGCTAGCTCTCGACTGAGTAGTAGCTCGTACGCTCGTCTCTGTGCGTGGCTCAGGGAGGTAGAGAGGAGACAAAATAAAGATGGCTGCTTTCACGAGACGATTGATCCCAAGTGTAGCACCAACGACAGGGCAAAAGCACAGCAGGTGGTATGCACATCGAAGGAATGAACGCCTCTGCGGTCTATGGTTTTCATGAGGAACTGTAAAGAGCTCCAGCAAGCACGACACGCACTGCTCAAGATTCTTTTCAAAATGAGATGAAATGATTGTGATCAGCCTCGATGCGTGCGGGGCTAGCAGGTGCTGTGTGCTGAGAGATAGGGCTTTAATGGAGGTATCGGGGAGACGAGCTATCGTCCTTACGTTTGGGTCAAACAAGAAAGCAGACGACAAGCTTGCATCCAAATCTGCGGTACCACTGCAGATTCAGCGACCCTGATATATGGATCGAAGTGAGATTGTCCCTGCAGCAGTCTGAGTGAAAATCGAGGAGTTTTTCATGAGACCAACCTCGTCATCAACCGTGCATGCCAACAAAAACCTACAGAAAGCTGCGAGGTGACCTATCGGCACTCTAACAGGGCGATTAACCGGTGATCTGCTTTGCTCATGAGACATGGACAGCATATAGTCACCATTCGCCAAACTACCTTAGCAGCGCACAAATTGCTGTGACCCCACATTTTAGCCTGTCCAGGTTGAGAGCAGTTGTCATCAAGGGATTACTACCAATCATGGTTTCGGCATGGGGGGGAAGATCGGTTGGTTTTCCATGGACTGATCGTGCATGCCCTACAGACTTATGACTCAGTTGTGCGCTTGTAGGGAATGTCGTTCGCAAAGCTAGCCAAGCGGACCAAGAAAGCTGCAGGACCTCGTCCAAGCAATTCCGCCACAAATTTGCACCCCCAACCTTCCCGCCAAGGAAGTGAAGATTGGCGTAGAGGTTCACGGTGGCATCAAGAAGAATGTTATCCATCGCGTGATGAGCAGAGCCGCTGAATATTTGATTACACAGGGCGAATAATCTCTGGCTGAATGTTTTGTGCAGAGAAGGGTAGAACGGTAGTAATTGTGCCACCGTTCGTATGGACGAGGTCTGGCATAGAATAAGCACCTAGTCTCCATGAATACATGTCGAGTTACCTTAATATCTCGGTCACTGTGCTTCTCCGCGATAGTCAAAAGTGCCGAGCTCACTTTGGGCACGATGGGGGATGCAACTTGTCTCTGGAACTCGAGGTGATCTACTGCAGCACCGAGAACCAGCCTCAAGTATCGCATAGAAGCCCTCAGAATAGGGATAGGCTCGGGTTTCTGTGAACAGGCGATGAGAAGCTCGCAGACGCCACTTGCGGCATCTAACACACCGACAGCAAGGGAAACACAATTCCAAGCCAGGACTGAGCATTGTCGATGAGCAGTGAGACGGACAAGAATGACATCCGATATGCAATACATATGGCAGCCCAACGTGCCGCAGGATCCTTCGAGTGCATCAGGGAGGTGATGCGAGTTACCCATTTCTGCAGATGAGGGGATGGAGCAAGGCTGGATGGTGAAAGGTGGTCCAATATGTACGGAAGATGAGCAATGCTGGATGCATCCGTCACAAGGAACTGGAGCAGAGTCTGAAGTTGATGAGGAACATCCATGGCTTTGGTTTTCAACACGTCACAACAACGCCGAGACTGCATTTCATGCAACAATGCAGCAACTGGATCGCGTCGAGCTTGATCCTGCAGTCGAAAGTCAGCTCATCCTCGATACCTTCGAGGTTCGCGTCGGTCTCCTCTTCCCATCTCCCGCTCACGTCTCTCTCAGGGGAAGTTCGACGTCAAGGATTTCGTAGGATTGGTGTCTGAGAGATTGATTGCCCAGTCAAAGGCCTCTTCAGGACGTGCGTCTCGCCCTTGTGCTCCCCCCACTGTGTGACGTGTCTCCGCGCAGCTTTCGACCCGAAGCCCTTCATCCGCACCTTCGAAGCAGCTGTTGACCGTCTGATAGCAATCCGCAAGGATGTGCTGGCAACGACAGAGCAGCTTGAAAAGACTGTGAGGGTCTCAGAACGAGAGTACTCCAAGAAGATGGCTGAATTGAACAAAGGATTTGAAGTATGTGCTATTTACCCCTCCCATTCATGTGAGCGACCATGCATTTGTTAGGGTGTCGGCTCGTCATTTTCGACCATGGAAAGCAGATTAAACGAGGTCGGGCGGGCGGCGGTTCGGATAGGCGCGTCCGCTTGCGGCTCATCGCTCATCCTCCGCTTATACTGAGTAGGCGAAAAGCTCGAGTCCGTTCACATCGAACGACAGAGGGCGCAGGCAGCCCACAATCTAATTGACTATTACAATCAATTTTCCCGTGGAGACACCACACGTCTCGACGCCCTCAAGAAAGAAGGCAAAGCAGGCCGACGAAAAGTAGCCGTCATCTTGAGACGGTTGATGACTGTCGCCAAAGAGGTGGACCTTCCAATTGCGGACAAGGTGCGTTGTCACGCAGTTTATCTCATCTTGCCTGCACTCTCAACTATTCTGAAGACAAGAGAGAACATAGACAAGTATTGTGAGAAGTTTGAGAAAGACATGCTCTATCTCTTCGACAAGTGTTACCGCAAAGGTGATCCCAAGATGATGCATGTTGGTCTGATACAGCCAATCGCCAATACCGTGGTCTCATACCAAGTTAACAGCATTGTGCTCAGACGCTTCTGGATTTCAATGGCGGTACTTCCTGTGTGCAAGTATACGTTAATCAGCACGATTTTTTCATGAATAAGATACGGGAGCATGTGGATTCCAGCGATTACTTGTATGTTTCGTTTTCCTTTCACTGATCCGGCTGTGATCGCGCTACAGATGGAGCACAATCTCGAAACCCGACGAAAGCACTCCTCGAACCGAGTCAGGTCTAACCGAACTCTTTGGAGACATCAGAGCAACAGTGGCACAAGAATCCCAAATTGTGCAGGCAGTCTTCCCTAACCCTCCTCTCGTCATGCAGGTATTCCTGCAGCGTGTTTTTGCTCAATCTGTCGGTCCCTAAGCATGCTCTATGACCAGTATACGAACCTTCTGATACACTCCAACAGATTCAACAATACGTTGAACAACTTTTGAATAAGGGCAGTTCCATATCAGAGTTGGCCTACCTGCGAATACTACAACTCATACACGTCGAGACCTCTGCCTTGGTGGATGACCTGAAGCAGCATGAGCTACCTTCCCTGACTCCTAGTCGATCCTCATCGCTCGAGGCTATTGAGTTCCGTAACTCACTCACCAGTACGCCATCTGCAGCTCATGGTGCCACTACTACGACGGTGTCCGCAATGCTGGAAACAGCCATGGAGGAACTGTTCATCCCATATACTGAAGGGCAGAAATATATTGACCGCGAGAGCAAAAGCCTGACTGACCTTTATGCAAACCTTCTGAGTAACTTCACACAATTTCATGTGAGCCATGCTTTCTTTTCGCACGGCTGCTGATCTCAGATTGTATCAAGATCAAGACACAGAGAGAAAAGGGAAAGGCGTCCATGTTTGATCGCATGGTAGACCGCTTGGGAGCCGCTGCTGCCAATACATCAACAATGGCGACCTCTACCACTTCTGCACAGGCAGCGGCCGCTGTCATGCGCTTCGGTAGTATAATGACTGATCGCGGTCACGAGAGAGCTTCGGAAGAACCGACACACGAAGAGGATGGTTTCCTCAGCATTGATACAGCGGAGAAGATGCTAAGGTGGCATGCTGAGGCCGTTGGGCGATGTGTCGAGCTTAGTGCCCAACATGACGTGTCAGCATATTATGTCCATTCGTTAGACAAACTCGACGCTAACGCGCGCATTATAGACCAAAAAATACCTTCACCTTACTCAAGGTGTTAGCTGAGGCAATTGCATTGTCTTATCTCGAAGTCGCTGTCGAGACGTGAGTGTGATTGGTTATCAACAACTGTGCCAATGTTCACCCGACCACCCGAAGTGCATATGCCCGTATTGAATTTGCTGATTCCAAGGTAGAACCAAGCTTTCAGGCTTTAAACGTGATCAACATCGTTGACCTTATATGCCATCTCTGGCAACACTATGTCAATGTGGCCTTGTTTCCACTGGCGGCTGCGTCCGTAACAATCCGACGCGAGATGTCTGTCTTCAATAACCAGGCTGTCAGTCACGTCGAAGGTGCAAGCAACAACCTGCTGCAGCGACTTACTGACGGTAAGTTGAACCAAGATTTTGCAATAATTGCTCTCGACAGTATCCCTTCCCAGCTATCATCTCCTGGTTGTCTCTGCAGCTCGGGAAACAAAAGAAAAATGATTTCAAACCGCGCAATGACGACCAATCTTTCGCCCGAGTGAACACGGAGCCATGTATATCATGTTGCGAGATTCTGGAGAAAGTCAGGGATACTGCGTTCCAAACATTGAGCGGCAAAAATATGGAGGTTTTCCTGACAGAGATTGGTGTATCATTCCATAGGTCAGCAACGCCAGCTGTGCAGTTATTCTTGCAGAGCTGAATGGACGAGTAGTCTCCTCCTGGATCACCTGCGGAAGTTTCCAGTCAGCGCGGCAGGAGGGCTTATGCTTGCCAAGTGGGTTCACACCAAGTACGATACCACGTTCTCAACCGACTATCCCCAACAGAGACCTCAAGTCATATCAAGACACCATCATGTCATTCAACGTTCCTTCTCTCCTCGAACGCTACGAGTTCATCAGACAACTAGGCAACGTATTCCTCGTTCGACCCGAAATCTTGCGCTCCTACATCACTGAGAACTATCTCGGTCGTATCGACGCATCACTCCTCAAGCCGTATTTGGCGCAGAGAAGTGACTGGGTCCAATTCGAGAACAGATTTAACGAGAGCTCGGAGATGGACGATACTGTTACTGATGTTGCCACCAAGGGTCTCAAAGACCGCTTCAAGATAGCGCGTCTGAGCATGATGATGAAAGAATTAGAAGGCTTGAAGCTCGGTGACGGCATTACTGCGACAATTCCGAGTGGGATCACCCATAATTTTGCTGTAACCGGACGCAGTTAGGATACCGTGTCGTGTTTGTGTAGATATCGTTGTAACATGCAGGAGTCACTCAAGCCTATTCCCCCCTGAAGACTGGTGGTCGCTTTGCTTTGAACGCCTCCAGAGCTTCCGTGCGGTCTTTGGTCGTGAGGAGGACCTCGTATGATGCTCTTTCGAAGTCGAGACCTAGCGGATTTGTGAGCAGTCGCGCGGGAACATCGGGAGAAATCCGCGTCACCAGACTCCAGAGGAAGGTCCGCAGCACGCGAGAGGGCCTGCTTCGCTGCCCGGAGGGCCAATGGTGCTACAAAGATTCGTGGATGGGTACCATTCACAAATATCGTGCGGGAAACCCACCGTTCTCGACAATATCCTGCGCAAGGTGCAGCGCACGGTCATACGCGGAAGACGGGGGAGTCGAGATATAATCCACCACACCTGGGCAGCGTCAGAGCGCCGAAAGAACCATGTTGAAGGTTGATACTCACCCCACTCGAGGGCCTCAGCAGCAGTCAGCATCCGCGCAGTGAACACCAGATCTTTGGCCTTGGACAAGCCCAGTAGGCGGACGGCCCGCTGTGTACCTCCTGCACCAGGGATAATCCCAAGGCGTACTTCAGGCAGGCCGATCTTGGTCACATCATGGGCTACAAAAATTAGCGTCCTCCTCGATGCACCAGCGTCACTGGGGGACTTGCGTACCAGCAACGCGCAAGTCGCAAGCAAAGCTGAGCTCGAGGCCACCGCCTAGTGCGGGACCGTCTATTGCGGCAATGGTCGGCATGGGCAGGGACTCGAGTTCTCCCAACGCGGAACGCAGATCGGCGAGAAATTTGTTGACTTGGCTAGGCGTCATGGTGCGTCGTTCGATGAGATCGGCACCAGCACAGAAGGAGCCAGGAGATGTAGAGCGCACTATGAGAGCGCGGACACTAGTGTGGGGTGCGTTGAACGTTCGGTAGAAGGCCGTGAAGTGAGAAGAGCGGATACGTGCCTCTTGTCGAACTTGACGGTGGCTAAGCATTCTTGGAGTTCCTGGGGAAGATGAGAAGGCACTGTTAGGACATGGTTCCCGCCGTGCACTGACCTGCAACATCCTCATCGAGATGGCATTCTTGCTTTGTGGCCTATTGAGGAACAGACAGGCGACTGAGGGGTCGGATTGTACCGGCTGTATGAATGCCTCGCGGGTGCCAGGCGTTGAAAAGGAGCGGCGAATAGCCTTGTTGAGCAGCGAGGAATACCTTGAGATTAACCAGCGACTCTGGAGCATGGTTGGTAGTAAAGACGAACTGTTTCGTTTCAGCACTGTGTTGTGTTTGGCAGTAAATATATTCGACTTAACGCGGCTGTGCGCGCCAGTGACACCACGTGACGTTGGATTACTGGGACAGCCAAGGGAACAGGCTTGGCAGAATCATTTACCTGGCGGTCGCAGCCAATTGATACTTTTGTAAACAACATGCGGAACTTTGAGTGAAATGAAACCTCATCCCGAACGAGATAGAAGAAAGATGCCCAGGGAGGCTGAGGGTGGGATTTTTTTTTTTTGGTGAGTGAAGAGTTAAGCGCTAATGGTCGTGAAAAGGAGGAGAGCTTGTTGGAAATCAGGGGTTGAGTCATTTCGTATGGGCTCGACCAGTAGATTACATAAGCAGGCCTTATTTCGGTCGCTTAGTACTGTAGCCTTTTCTATAGTGACTACATCAAAACTTTCAACAGAGCTTGTAATAACGTGGGGTCTGTGCGTATATAACACTCCCAAGCGTTAGATTGCCACTGACCAATGGCTTGGATAAGGTGTGGGGAGGTGCCACTGGAGGCAAGGAAGGTAGCCCCACTGATGTGGATAGAGTGGCCACCGAGAGCCACAGAGGGGAGAAAGTAGTGCAGGCAGGTTAGAGACCAAGAGCGAGATGGTGGGAGACCTACACCGGTAATGTTACGACTTTAAGCGCTCGGACGCTTACTCTGATCATCGGGAGACTCACTGTGTTAGAAATGGCAATTTCTACGTAGTCGCTTGCACTCCTAGGCAGCGATTTCCTATTCTTATGGCTATATTCCTTGGCTAACTAGTTAGCTATTCCCCAAGGAGGCTGTCACTGTTATGGAGATGTTGCAGTTTTGCATTCAATGCTCAGGGAATTTCATGTTTTTATCAACCGGCGGCTAGTCCAGTGCAAGCCACTGATGCACTCGGATACAAATACTATGACACCAAACTACGTCGCAGAATGTGGTATATCAAGCCCATGCTCCAGCAAATCGATGAAAATCAACGTGCCTTCAATATATTCGTAAGTTATATATCCATAACACAGGTCGAAAAATAAAACCATAATGGATGGGAATAAACGAGAGGCAAAGTTTTGAAAAAGCTTAGACGGCAAGCCCAAGAGACGGCGGCTGATCAGTTACTATTCCCGCATAGAAAGAATCGACCGAAAAGCGGGCGTCTGCCCACTGGCGGGGGGGTGTTGGGGCCGATGAGACGGATGGGCGTAAAGCATTAGGCACAATAGATTGAGTCGAGGGTGCTGGTGCGGAGTCCAGCTCCACGTCAGCAGACTCGTGGGGGTTTGGCATGTTGATGTCGACATGCGCGGCCTGGGGAGGGTATGCAATGTCGTAGTCCTCTGGAGAGTAAATACGATGGGCAGGATAATCCTGCGTGTATGCTGCAGGATATGACAGGGTATATCCATATGCACCTGGTGGCGGATATCCATCTGGAGGATATTGGGGAGGATAAGGGTGGTCTGGATAGTATGCAGCAGGAGGGGTGGTAAGAAGCATCGGTGGAGCTCCATAGTGGCCTGCATCGGTCATGGACCGGTTATCTAGGTTTGGATCAGGGGCATCGGTGATGGGGGAATCGAGGGATAGATGGGGAGACTTGTCGAGATATTCCAACTCTTCGAGGTGTCGGGAACGACGACGTCTGGCGATGAGCATGCCAGCTCCGATGACGCCAGCAACTCCGACGAGGCCAACCACGGTAAAGGTGCCCGCGACAGCACCCGTGTTGGAAAAGAAACTACGAGAGGGGTCAACGATGGGAATGACGGGGAGAGACGTGCTTACGCTGGAGAAGAGGACTGTGTGGGAGTGGGA
The DNA here is from genome assembly GCA_038091355.1 of Phylloboletellus chloephorus. Lineage (NCBI taxonomy): Eukaryota > Fungi > Basidiomycota > Agaricomycetes > Boletales > Boletaceae > Phylloboletellus > Phylloboletellus chloephorus. The sequence goes on along the minus strand of JBBPOI010000220.1, from coordinate 269 downwards.
GAGGGGGCGGCGGAGATCGAAGAGAGGGAACTGGGAGAGAGAGACGAGTCTGTGATGGATACGCTGGCACTGGCGAAGAGGGTAGTGGGTGTAGAAGAGGAAGACGGCAGTGGGACAAGCGCGGGTGGTGGAGGAGTGGATGACGTGGACGAGAGAGGCGAGGTGGACGATGTAGATGGGGACACTGGAGAGCTGGAGACGAAGGTGAGATGGGTGGGGACAAAGAGAGCGAGGGACATACGATGTGGGGGGAGGGGCAGCAGAGGAGG
>JBBPOI010000219.1:0-20037 GCA_038091355.1 Phylloboletellus chloephorus | reverse complement strand
CCCCCGGCCGGCCCCCCCCCCCCCGCCCCCCCGGGGGGGGGGGGGGGGGCCGGGGGGGGGGGGCGGGGACGTGGTGGGCGTCCATTGTGGGGGGAGACCCGAGTGGCAGTGGCGGTGGAGGAGTCATGTGTGCCGCCCGCATTCTCGTGCTGGGCAGCGGCGGCAGGGAACACGCCCTCGCCTGGAAGCTCGCCCAGTCCCCGCTCGTACACCGCATCTACGTCTGTCCCGGGAACGGCGGCACCGCCCGCACCCCAAAGACAGAGAATCTACACCTCCCCCTCGTCCCCCCCGACTACCACCGACTCGTCCACTTCGCCGTCCAGAATGAGGTCAGTCGCGCGCACATATCTCCCCGCCCCGCCCTCACCATCCGTGCCAGATCGTCCTGGTGCTTCCCGGGCCAGAGGAGCCGTTGGTGCGCGGCGTCGAGACGTCCTTTCGCAAAGGTCACTCAGTATGCGTCGCACGCTGGAACGGCTCGCTCACATCCCCGAAGTGGGCATCCCCATCTTCGGTCCCACAGAGCTCGCCGCCAGGATGGAGGGCAGCAAGGCCTTCGCAAAAGCGTTCATGCTCCGTCACAACATCCCAACCGCCATATTCCGCACATTCTCGTCCTCCCAGGTTGACGAAGCAATTGATCACGTCCGCACCTGTGGCTATCGGGTTGTGCTCAAAGCCAGCGGTCTCGCCGCTGGCAAAGGCGTACTCATCCCAGAGTCCACCGACGAAGCGGTCGAAGGTCTCCAACAAATAATGGTGGCCAACGTGTTTGGCGTTGCAGGTCCGCTCCATCGCTTGCGTACCTTGACATCGCCATGACAAATTCACCTTTGCCTCCTCCTCGTTCCACCCGTCAGGCAGCCAGGTCGTCGTCGAGGAACTGCTCGAGGGCCCTGAGATATCGGTCCTAGCTTTCTCTGACGGTTATACAATCGTTCCCCTTCCTCCTGCCCAAGACCACAAAAGAGTTGGTGAGGGCGATACGGGATTGAATACCGGCGGAATGGGCGCCTATGCCCCGGCCCCGGTAGCAACTCCCGCGATCATGGATCGCATCATGAAGCACACCCTCCGACCTACTATCGACGGCATGAGGAGAGAAGGTGCGTTCGTATGTTATGCCCTCTCGAGACACGCTCTTCACCATCCATGACCAAGGTTTCCCCTTCGTTGGTCTCCTCTTTGTCGGATTTATGCTTACCGACAGCGGCCCCAAGGTACTCGAGTACAACGTCCGGTTCGGTGATCCAGAGACTGAGGCTCTCATGCTTCTCATGAACGACGACGTCGACCTCGCCGCAGTCCTCTTGGTACGTCGTCTCATTTCACTGATATGACTGTGACATGCGGACTAGCCTTCGGGCCAGATAGGCCTGTGCAGAGCGTCGGCTTGATTCGGTACAAATCAGCCTTCGACCGGGCTTCGCCGTCTCAGTCATGTTGGTCTCGGGTGGCTATCCTGGCAACTACTCAATAGGAAAACGTATCGAAATCGGGGAAATACCCTCGGGTAAGCATCGTCGTACGTTTACTACGTGTTTTTAGCTCATTGGTTTGGGCAGACGTGGTTGTTTTTCATTGCGGCACCTCGCTCCAGGGAGATGAGCTCGTCACGGCTGGCGGTCGCGTCTTGGCAGTGTCGGCTGCCGCTCCATCGTTGCAAGAGGCACTTTCGTCTGTGTACGCCGCTATTGACAAAATCTCGTTCGACGGTAAGCTGTATCGCCGCGACATAGCCCACAGGTGAGCTTCCTCGTTCTTCAGATTAACAACACTCATTTTCATGCCAGAGCGTTGGCTGCTGCCAAGTCCTCTGTTAAAGGGCTCACTTACGAGCAGGCTGGTGTATCAGTAGACGCCGGGAACTCGCTTGTTGACGCCATTAAGCCTTACGTGCGTGCTACCAAACGCGCCGGTTCCGATGCAGAAATAGGAGGTTTTGGAGGCATCTTCGACCTGAGAGCTGTTGGATATAAGGACCCATTATTGGTCAGTGGAACAGATGGGGTCGGCACTAAGCTCCGCATCGCTATCGAGACAGGCATTCATGATCTCGTAGGTGAGCCTTGAGCTCGTTGTCTGTAGGACTCATTATCATTGGACATGGCAGGCATTGACCTGGTGGCGATGTCCGTCAATGATTTGCTGGTACAGGGTGCAGAACCACTCTATTTTCTAGACTATTATGGTTGCAGCAAGCTGGATGTCCCTGTTGCAACAAGTGTAGTCAAGGGCATCGCGGATGGATGCCAGCAAGCGGGATGCACCCTTATAGGAGGCGAGACCGCTGAGATGCCGGGCATGTACCTGGATGGTGAGAACTATTCCCGTGCCATAACACTCACGCTCAACATCTCCCGCCTAGGGGACTATGATCTCGCGGGTTTCGCCGTTGGTGTTGTCGAAAGGGAATTGGTTCTCCCTCGGAATGTCATCGAAGGAGACGTTCTCCTCGGAATCGCTTCTTCCGGATTACACTCCAACGGATTCTCTCTCGTCCGCAAGATCGTCTCCCGCGCAGGTCTCGCCTATACCTCTCCCTGTCCTTGGGATGGCACTCGGACACTTGGCCAAAAGCTCCTTGAGCCAACCCGGATTTACATCAAACAAGTTCTCCCCATAGCGCGGAAAGGTCTTATTAAAGGCATGTCCCACATCACGGGCGGTGGTTTCATCGAGAACATTCCCCGAGTTCTGCCGAACAGCCTGGGTTGCTGCGTCGATGCGTCTACTTGGCAGCTGCCGGGAGTGTTTCGGTATTTGATGAAGGAAGGGGGAGTTGCACCATCGGAAATGGCACGCACCTTCAACATGGGTATCGGTCTTGTGGTCATCGTTGCCAAGGACCAATGCGAAAGTGTGTTGAACTTGTTGCGCACGGAGGATCCAGGAGTCCCTGTTTATGAGATAGGGGAGGTGACTGGTGCGAGCGGAGTGGAGATGAGGAATTTGGAGCACTGGACGTGCGAGGGTGGATAGACGGAACAGCATGTATTGTACTCTCGACATCCGTAGAGTATGCTATCGTGTGCAGAAAACAGTGCGAGGGTGATATTGCGTAGAGACAAGACATGGGATGGAGGCGGGAGTGTCACAGTATAGTCAATAGTAATTGTAAAATAGTATGTGTATCGGCGGTCAGCGTGAGACGACAAAGGTCAGATGCCTCTAGAAACAGTCACCAAGGAGCAGATGCAAAAGAGGAACAATGCATATGAAAATAACCGTGCGTATGTGCAGAAGAACAAAATCTGACAGCAATAAATAAACACCCACAATGAAACCAAGGTCGTCCAGGCAGAAGACTGTGATATATATGGCAGAATAAACATCCCCTTTACGCGGAAACAGAGACCTCCTTCGCAGAGTCAGGTGTTCCAGTAGCCGCTGCAGCGAAAGAGAGGGGCAATTTGGTCGCAACGTTGCCAGTTGTACCGTTGGGCTGAGTGCCGTTTACCTCTATCAATTTCCTATCCTGTTCAGACCATTAATGGTGCGTTCAGAACCTCTGAACCATACCTACCATTTGGCCTTTTCCTTGACGCTCCTCCGGCAAGGTACTACCAGTACCCGATTCCTTCGTGGAGTCTTTGCGGGAAGGAGGTGGCGCTTGAAGTACTTGAGCGGCAGTAGGACCTGCCAGTCCATTGGTTGCAGGGGCTCCGCTCACGGAACTCCTTGATGATGTCGTCGTAGAACCGGCAAGTACGGGAAACTCATCAGCGTTTGGGACCCGTTGCTGTTTGACAACTGGCTTCTTCTCTACCCGTGGGCCATTGGACTTGATGCCCCTCGAGCGACTGCCTGGGTCGGTGGACTGCGAACGACTCGAATTGGACGTGCCATTTGCGGCGCGTCGTGGTTGCAAATCCTAGTCAGAATGGGTGAATAAGACTGTGTAAGATAAAAGATGAGATTATCTACCCACATCTCGTACATTCATGGCGTAATTTTCTTCAATTGTACTTATCTCATTCGCCCCGTCTCTCACTCGAGGGCCTCGAGGGCCCAACTGAGATTGTACAGGTGTATCAGGGATGACATGAGGGAAACGACATCCGTCACCGTTTCTACACCTACCAGCGGGGTAGAACAGGCACGCAGGTTTTCGGTTTCCGCCGAAAGAGCCTCTTCGCATGCTACCTCTGCGATTGTGGTTTACTCCCTGTCGGAAGGCGGGAGTAGGGCCAAAACTTTCTCCCTGAGGGTGAACTGGAGACTTGGGCCCACCATTCACCTCAAGGTACGGCGAGTGTGTATGTGGACCAGGAGGATATGGTGAGGGATCCTGACGCACTGCGAATGGGGGAGCGGGCACAGGCCCATTTGGATACAGTGACTGCGGAGACTGGGGACCAGTAGCAGTCGCAGGCTGGTGAGGTGGGGGAAGAGTGGGGATGGAAAGAGGAAGAGGGACATGAGCAGGTTGAGAATAAGAAGGCGAGACAGGAGACATTGGCCCATATGGAACCTGTGCAGGCGCTTGAACAGGAGATAGTGCGTCTGAGGCAGATCGCGCGTGAACCATTGGCGGATGGGGAGGAGTATGAACTGGTGGTGGTGGTGGTGGTGATACAGGGTTCATGTGGGATGCAACAGGTGCAGGCGGATGAAAGGAAGGTGGCGGTGGATAATAACTTTGAGTGTACTGCTGCTGAGTCATAGGATCGTAAGGAGCTGGATATTGAGCAGGGGCGGGAGGGGGCCCGGGGTAGTAAGGACCCTGGGGGTGAGCGAAGAGACACGAGGAGCCATAACGGCATGCAGGGTAATACCTGCACGGAATGAATCTGGCCACTTCTGGAGGGGGAAGGTTTCCGTATGCACCGTTCTCGCCGAGTGGCATTGGAGGGGGGTGATAGTATGCAGGTGATCCATCCGGGAGAGAAGGCACGTGAGCCATGGATGGGTAATAACCATATGGAGGTAGAGGGACAGGGTAGAATCGTTTTGATGCATCCGCATGGAGATCCTGTGGATAGGGATGTTCTTGGGGAAGCAGCGGTTTTGCCGAGGCATTTTTGAGCAGCTCGATGATCTCAGAGTTTGTAGAATACGACTCTGGGGAGCCATGAGTGATTGCGAAAGAAGGATCTGCACCTGTTGGCACGGAGGGGGAGATCGATGAGTCTCACGCGACGCGATCGAGGATCGATTGCAAACCTTTGTCAAGGAGAGCCTTCACCACGGCAACATGGCCATTCCTGACCGCTTCCTGGAGGGGCGTGGCACCAGTGGGATCTACAAGAATTAGAATCAGAAGGAGAGGAGGAGGAGGAACACACCTCTGATCTCGATATCGGCAGGAGATGCGTCGAGGAGGAGGCCGAGGACGGTTTCAACGTTCCCCTCAGAGGCAGCGTTCCAGAGCGGGGAGACCATTTCGCGACAGACTGGGTGGACGAGGAGGAGGAGGAGGAGGAGGAGGAGGAGGAGCGAATGAAAAAAGTCGGGCGGAGAACACAGCAACGTTGGTTGGTCGGACTGGCCGCTGTCGGACTTCGGGAGCGACTTACGGAAAAATGAGGAAAAAAAAGCGTGAGAAGATGCTTATATAACCTCGATCACGTGTATTTCCAGGGGTGCGATTGAGCGGTCTTCCGGCGGGACCGGGACTGCCGCAGTGGGATAGCCAAACACAGACGTGGCACCTCCACCGGGTAAATACATCTGTCCAAGCGTGCTACACCCCCCCCCTCCCCCTACGCGACACTCTCAATCCCTAGCTTTTGCAACAGCCGTTTCGCGTGTTCACCTGTCTTTCTCGGAAGATCCAGCTCTCGTGTCGGAGGCCTACACATAAGTTCCTGCACGCCCGCTTTCACGTCCTTGCCTGCACCATGTTCAACCAGGGTGTGCTGCGTAGTCGAACACGAACCTTCGTACAACGCCTCGTAGATCTGGCGTGCGAAGGATTCAGGAATCAAGATGACACGGTGGATTCCACAGCTCACCCCTGTCGCAATGGGAGCGGATACATTCATCTCATCGATGATCTTCTTGAGGCCCTTCGCCGTCGTCACTCCCTCGGCTACGCTTCCAAGCGTTTTGATAATGTCTTCCAGCGCATCGCCCTTCCCCAATCGATATCCCACCGTGTAGTTTCGGCTGGTCGACGAGCTACAGGTGAGGAACAGGTCTCCCACGCCGGCAAGGCCCAGGAAGGTCAGCGGAGACGCCCCATATGCTGTTCCTATGCGTGTCATCTCAGCCAATCCTCGAGTAATGAGACCTGTACATGTTTCAATGTCAACCGTTCTTGATCAGCGCATCGTTCACCTAACTTGCTCTCGTGTTGTTCTCAAAGCCAAGGCCATCAGCCATTCCAGATGCGATAGCGTACACATTCTTCAGCGCACCAGCCAACTCTAGTCCTATCGGATCTCCACCTGTATAACTATACGAATATGACATCAAGGGGGGCCACTTGAACACCGTCATGACGCTTACCATCGGAACCATGGTTGATGGAAGACTTGCGACGCTTTTTCAGCATGAGATTCTGTCAAAGAGGCAACCGAAACAGAAGTTGGCTGTCTGCGAACAACTGACTCGGTTCGTCAGCAGGACTATGATACTGCATTGGGTACCGACTTTCCGTGGCAAACGAGGGTCCCGACTGTGCGAAGTGAGTTTTTCACAATCGTTGGTGTGTCTTACGTTGACCCACTATGAATGTTGCGGCTCGCGCGATATCGCTTCCACATGTATCGGCAATAATCTCAAGGGTTAGCGCCTGTGTGTCCGTCTCAATACCCTTGTTCACAAAGATCATCAAAGGCAGATTTGGTCCAACTAGACTAGCTCGAAGTTTGATCAGGGTTTCTCTGACAGCAATCATTGGGATGAAACGACTTGGAAGCACGGGCAAACGCATGCCTCAGTCCTTGCGTTGGTATCGCAAACAGGACGACATCCATTTGCTGAATCGTCTCGTTGTCTGGGATCTCTGGGCCGACAGCGCGGATGTTACTGGAGAAGACATGGTCCTGTAAGTAGGATGGGTTGCGATGGTGCAGGTTAAAGTGCTCGACGAGACTAGCGTGCCGGGACCAAATGTACACTGTGTGGTCAGAGTCGCCGAGATGGTCTGCCAGACAGCTTCCAAAGTTGCCTGCGCCGAGGACGAGGACTGTCGACTTTGAGGGCATGGGGGGCAGGGGAACAAGACAAGCTGGCACGGAATGCTGGCGTTGGCTGAACATGTCCCGGCGACGGCCGGTGTCGGTGCCCGCGCGGCGGTGTGCACCCGCTGCCTTTTCTGCGGACACCGTCATGGCCATCCAAGATCGCACCAACGAGTTCCACACCTGTGTCGACTCTATACGAAGCAGGTCTGCTGTGCCTCCAAGAACCGCAGAGGCGAAACAGCGTTTGCTCAAGGCCCATGCCAAAGGTACAAAGAGCGAGTTTTCTCGCATAGCGTCTGCCATTGGCAAGGAAATCAGTAGCACAACCATCAAGCTCGGGAAGCTCGCACACCGTAAGCCGTCTTTTTGGCGGTTGGCGTCGGTCGTTGACTGCTCCTAGTTGCGAAGCGGAAAACACTGTTCGACGATCGCCCCGTGGAGATTGGTGTCCGTGTCCGATCCACGCATTCTCCATCCCAGTGCTCATGCATCCTTCCTCCGCTCATCCAGGAACTGACCTACATTATCAAGCAAGACATAGCCAACATAAACCGACAAATAGCCGCTCTACAGTCGCTCCTCAAGCAGCACAACGCCCAGGGAGGTTCGAAGTCTACAGAGGGCAAGCAGATCGAAGAACACAATCACAACATCGTCATGATGCTGCAGAGCAAACTGGCAAACACTAGCATGAGCTTCAAGGATGTACTAGAGGTCCGAACGCAGGCAAGTCAAACAACCCTCTTTCTCAACCCACTACCTGACCGGAAGTTGTGTAGAACATAAAGGAGTCAAAGGACCGCACAGAGCAGTTCATGTACTCCACGGCCGCGGCAGCCCACCAAGCGCCACAAAGTGAGCGCGTCTGTCACCATCCTACCTGGTGGTCTTAATCTCTACAGACTCACTCTTGTTGAATGGAAGACATGACCCAATGGGTGACGGCAGCGGAAGCCGTACAAGCTCCAAGGGAAAGGGAAGACCGACACAAAACGGCGACGTTCTGGCTATGGACTTGGATGCCGCTGAGGGTGGTACAGCAGCTCACGGTGGAAGCAATGCCTTCTCGCAGATGCAATTAGTTGAGCAACAGGTATGAAACGCCCCTTTCATGCGGTTCACGCACCAATTGATAACCAGGATTCGTACATCCAATCGCGGTCAACGGCGATCGAGTCGATCGAGTCTACGATAGCAGAGTTGGGCCAGATATTCTCCCAACTAGCGCATATGGTTGCGGAACAACGTGAAACGGTACAACGGATCGATGCTGACACAGTAGATATTGCATCGAATGTCAGTGGTGCCCAGAGGGAGTTACTCAAATACTACGCCAGCATATCTAGTAATCGGTGGTTGATGCTCAAGGTTTTTGGCGTGTTGATTGTATTCGTGAGTCTCCTCTCCATTTCTCGCAAACAATTGACTGACGCCGGCAGTTCCTTGTTTTTATTCTCGTTTCATAAGGCGGACGTTGAGCGTCTCGCCGCTGGCCATCATCTATTGGATTAATTCGTAGCACATATCGGACACTCAATTATACTGGCTCGCATGGTTCGTGGTTCTATCCGATTGGTATTGCATTCACACCTGTCCGGAGATCTTTGCCCTGGGACTCGCGTTTTTTAGAGCCTCCCTGATGCTTCCGCCCTCCACGGTGGGTTTCTGTCTCCTCTACATCGCCAACTGTCCAGGATGGGCGGGTACCTCCAGATTGCGTATCGTTGGATAGCCTTTCCTGTCGTTTGCGCTACAAGAGCCAGATGAGTTGCGTCAAATTGGCTATCGTGTTGTGGCGTACTCGTTGTCCCTCCAGCTCTTTATTGCGCTCCTTGAGCTTCTTCGTACGGGCCTCCCCTTTCCCTCCTCCGCCGGCCGTCAGTTCTACGTTGATCTGGCGTCCGTCGAGTTGTGAATGGTGAAGCTTGAGTCCCTGCTGAAGTGCACCACGATGCTTGAACTCCAGGAATGCGCAACCTTTTGACTTGATGACAGGTTTAGCGGATGGTTTGGTCGTAGATGGTTTAGGTGTTAGCAGTCGTACAGTGGGTGGTGGGTCTGTCGAGACGTAAACAGCTCTGTTCAACAAGATCATGTCGAGACCCACCGCATACTGAGAAATGCGCACGAATGGCCTCGAGAGTCGTGGCATATTTGAGGTTACCTGACCAGAGGACCAGAGGGTGAGGGGAGCCATGTAATATCGACAACCAGACATCGTACCGAGAAAAAGAATGAACCGCTGTGTTGTCTTCTCGCTCTTCGTCCCCGTCTCCGGCGCTTCAACGAGCTCTACAGGCTGTTCCACATCGACCAGAGGACTCCCTTCAAACCCCTTTCTTCGCTTTGGTTTCGGTTTGTCTGGCTCCCCAAGGGCTCTCTTGCTCTCTTCACCAACTTGCCTCTTTCTTTTCCTCGCTGCCACCACCATCCACGCTTTCCCCTCCTTTCCTGCCTTCCCTTTCCCGACCAAAGTTTCTGCACTGACTTGGCTGCCTGGTGGGCCTTGCGTATCATCAGGAAGAACCTGATCCTCGAGGCGAGGGACATCGTTCTCGTTCTCCAAGCTGCCGATGGCCTCTAGTGCGTTCTCCTCGCCTTTGCCGTGGTTTCGTTGTCGAAACGCGATGCCTTTCTTCCGGCGTTTCGTGAGCTTCACTGTGGGGAACATGGACCAGGAATGACCGGCAGCCGGAAGGAGTAAATTAGCAAAGCGCATGCGGCTATGTACAGTACTGCACACGACACAAAGCAACGACCTTGTAGTGCCTCCTCCAAGGATGTGAGGTCGTCAGAGCAGAGCATTGGTCAGCCAAGAGTCAGGCCATTGACACCTTCCCCAGCCCCCTCAACATCCTTTTCCTCGCCATCCAACCCACGTCTCTGTCTTGGAATCGGGCGCAATATTGGGCTTGCAAGACCTATTGTGGGACGCAGAATGGGGCTCGAGGACACGCTCATCGGCCCAATTCCTACCTGTCGAGAATTCGAATAGCTGGGGAACTGATATCCGGCTACGGTGGGGGATGAAGTCGCTGAATTAGACCCTGGTACCGGAATGGACAAAGGGACGGGAAGCGACGGCCTCCCGCTCGGTGTACGAGGGTAAGATAGCGACGGATGAGACTCTCGTAGATATGATATCGAGGGCGACACTGCTCTTCGTTTTGCCGCGGTGGGGTATGGGTCGTATCGATCGTCAACTGGGTGTACATGTAAAACCTCGCCGTCTTATCACAGATAGGCACTCACATTTCCGTTTGTTCGAGCGGACCGCGCTGGTAGTTGGAGGAGGAGTATATCGCCACTGCACCGAGGCAGGTGTGGAAGTGATCGATGGCGATGCCAGCGGCTAGGGAAACATGAGCGTTGTGGAAGCATAAAGGAGGACACGAGATCATACGGCATCTACATCCATCGCCACAACCATGGGGCTCCCCATAAGAGATGTAGGAGGCTCATCTTCATTCACACTCCGTGCGGGGGTACAGGGTTTCGCAGGGATGTGTTCGCCGGGAGGGTCGAACGCAAATAATGCATCGACGTCGTCGTCATCATCGCTCGGCGACCCCTCCCTGTGCACTTCCTCATCACAGACTTCTTCTGGGTACCGCCCTCTATCTGAGAGTGCGCGGGGTGTGCGAGGTTGCAATGGAAGGTCAGAACAGGATGCTAAGAGGCGCTGGAAGGCAGCTTCCGACTTGACTTCGTTCTCTTCAGGACGGGATTCAGCCAAGAGGTTCAATATCCTCGGGGGCTTCAGCTTTGCAGCTATTAAGAGTGGCTGGTGAGCTTCGCAAGGAACTACTCACTGGATAGGTCAGACGGCTTGGCCCGACCACAGTGGAGCCAAAAAGTGATTCGGTGTCGAGTACGCTCAGATTTCGGCTTGATGGTGGGGTCGAGGGGTTCAAAGGCTCCCTATCATTCTCGTCGCGAGTTTTCTCTGTGTCATTTTCGATTGGCATCACAATGGGGGGTGTGGGGTTGCCCGAGCTACTTGACGGTGAACTTTCCGTGTGCATGCGCTCCCTGTCGCTTTCTGATTCCTCTCCGTTCGTGCTTCCATGCCTACCAGAAGGCATGGTGAACGATATGGCAAGTGGACTGTATATGCGCTTCTCTGCATAGTAGCGCGATGGTTTGGGGAGCAGCGAGGGGCGTCGGAAATGGAGGAAGAATGGGCTAGCGGGCTCGTCGTCGGACAACGGAGAGGCAGCCGTTTTGCTTGAAGGCAAGGCGAATTCCTTGGAGGACGAAGGAAACGAGAGACGCCGGAGAGACTCTGACATGAAAGGCGCACCGAGTAATTATTCAGATTTGGGTTCAACCCAGTGACTACCGCCCTTTCTTCGCGTACTCTACATACAACGTACGCTACACAGGCCAAACGAGGTAAGCTGCATAGGACGCGCTACCAAGAAGACCTCGAAAAACATCAGGAGAATTGCACACGGCGAGTCACGGATGCATTCACCTATCATCGACAAGTTTCCAATGACAGCGCCAGGCAGTCGCTAGGTGTCGAGTGAGCATATGGCAGAAAGCAAGACGGATAGGCGTACGCTGGCTGGATTCCCCGATTTGTATCCAAGGGTGTAGACGATGCGTCCAACAACGAACGAGCCGCACATCATGGCTGCAGCGTGCGGGCATTTCAAGCCGACAACCAAAGTGCTGCACGAATATGGCATATGTTGAGTGGAAACAAGGGGGTGAAGACGAGCTTACGAGAGGGTAACGATGGGTGCAGCCTCGAGCGTGTTTTGATGGGCGCCTTGAACAATGTGAATGTGGGAGTCAGCAATAATGAGGCGCATATATGGTAGTACGTTGAGTGCAGTTGAACCGCATAGCTGCTGGGCTAGCCTTGACCTGTGCTTGCTCAGCATACACTGCATGCAAACCATCATGTGAACAACAGCCGGTGCAAGACAGAGTCGCACTCACGCTGTGGGAATGCAATGCCAGCACGGCTGCGAGCCCTCCCTACAAGGAATGTCTGCCAGACAAGCACCCAGCCCAGGGAAATGAGGGACGCAGGAACATAACCAAATCTGCGGAATGGTGAGGGCCTCTGTGTCGAAGGAATGGCGCGAAGATGGTACCCGTTTGGAAGCACAATCTGGGTAGACATGCTCGGCGGACGAGAGCCTTCGCGTCCCGCTTTATGACGGTCCGTCGCGTCCGTCTCCTTGGTCACGTGGTCAATGACTTTGACCTTGCCCTCTCCCCCGACGAAAAATGTCCAAGCGCTCCGCGACGGACCACCCATCCGATGGGCAGGCCAACACAAAGGCTCCCCGCGGCTCTGCAAGACGCAACGACCACTCTGTCGACGAGATCGGCGAGTTTGAAGACCCATGGGAGGACGAGCTCGAGTCCGATGAGGAGCGTGTACACGGCGAAGCGCAGGACGGTACGAGCATAGCACAGATGTCCTTAGCCTTGTAACATATCTCTTGCGGCTCTTCTCCTTCAGAAATGGACATTGACGACGTTCTCCCTGCTGTCGAAGAGTCTGAGGAGAGACCACCCCCCCGGGTGGCGTTCATCCCCGGCACGCATGTTCTGGCCAAGGACGAAGTATTAGAGCCAGATGATTCAGTCTACATCATGCGTCATTCGATGGATGTCGCCTGGTCGTGCTTGTCCTTCGATGTCTTACGCGATAGCCTCGGCGATGAACGCCAGAGATATCCTGCGACTGCTCATGTGGTCGCGGGAACACAGGCTGACCGAGCTGATCAGAACGAATTGTCTGTTTTCAAGATGAGCTGTTTACACCGTACTCAAAGGGATGCAGGTTCGTCGTCAGCATTTTTTTTTTCATAATGCACCTGACTTTGATGCGTGCAGATGACGAGGAGGACGAGGAAGACGAAGACGATGCGCTCGATGAAGATGCTGTCCTCGAGTTTCGCTCCATACCCCACAACGGCGGTGTAAATCGCGTCCGTGCCCAGCCTCTTCCCCCCTCTACACCCCTGCTTCCCGTGTCGCAACCGTACTACACCGCTACTTGGGCTGACACTGGCAAAGTATACATATGGGACATCCGACCACTCATAGAATCGCTCGACGTACCCGGATACTCTTGGGAAAAGTCACGGACAAACAAGCCGGCATTTATGATCAAGTCGCATGGTCGCGCCGAAGGGTTTGCCATGGACTGGGCCGCGTCAGCGGCAACGAACCCGTCCGCGCTCCGGCTACTGACAGGAGATGTCCATTCAAAGATATATCTTACCACGTCGACCCCCTCGGGGTTTAACGCCCTCGCGCAGCCGTTTACATCTCATACGTCAAGTGTCGAAGATATCCAATGGAGCCCCTCGGAACCTACTGTCTTCGCATCTTGTTCAGCTGATCACAGCATTCAGATATGGGACGTGCGCAATAAGGGACGACGAAGCGTTACTGGCGTTGATCCTGCGCACGAGAGTGACGTGAATGTTATTAGTTGGAACAGGAGCACGAACTACTTGTTAATCAGCGGAAGCGATGAAGGTGCTATTAAAGTGTGGGATCTGCGGAATGTCAGCAAGCCAGGGTAGGTAATGCTTACAGTCTGAAAGGAGGAGCTGACTCGTTATCCCTTAGATTGCCACGCAGAGTCCCCAGCCCCGTCGCCACATTTTCCTGGCATTATGCTCCCATCACCTCAATTGAGTGGCATCCAACGGAGGACTCCATATTCGCCGCATCTGGCGCCGACGATCAAGTCACGCTTTGGGACCTGGGAGTTGAACAAGATGACGAAGAAATGGGCCCGTCTATGAATGAAACGTATGAAGGTGGCCGTGAAGTCCCACCACAACTGCTCTTCGTGCATCAGGGTCAAAGGGACGTGAAAGAAATTCATTGGCACCCTCAGATTCCTGGGACGGTCATAAGCACGGCACTGGATGGTTTCAACATTTTCAAAACGATTTCGGTGTAGAGACACACGGTCATCGAGAAAACAGTACCTTGGGATAATGACAAGGGAGTGGCCCAGATGACTGCATCTAATGCATTCTTACACTGATATTACGATACTGCCCAAATTGACCAGAAAGAATGCTGCAATGTCCACACGAAGTCATCAGTATAAACCAGCTCGGTTGTTCCCCCTCGGGGAGCGTATCTGCAGATAGTGAATTCACTGCGACGCTCTGCGACGATGTTTCTACTCACTTTCGTGATGTTTTTATGCAGGATGTCTGTCATTACAGCATAAACGTTTCTAATGTCGATGAGGTTCTGGCGAGCAAAGAAAAGTTGCTTCTCGTCATGCTCTTTCAACGCAAGCTACAACCAACGTGAGGATCGACTCACGAGACCATGTACGCGAGAAACTCACCGTATAATCTTCGATGTTCGGATATTTGATGAGTTTTGAGCATATCTTGGCTCGGGCCAGGTAGTTTTGTCGCACGCTGTCACGAATGTTGTATGCGCTCTCTTGCGAACGCAGGAGTTCGCTGAGGACCTCTAGAACGAGACTTTAGGATATAGGTTGCATAGTTCGTGGACACGCACCCTCTTGTATCTGAACACCTACGAATGGTGTGGTCAGGGGTTACAGTGTAAAGAAACGTGGTGACACCAACCGAAATTATCGCCACTACAGAAGAAGAGGAAAGATATGAACCGACAAACGGTACACGGATCAGACGCAAACCTACTCTTCTATTCTGGGATGGAGAATCAGCATATTCATGGCGCGAAAAAGATGCACTCGAACGCACTTTGGCATCGTTAAGTTGACCCACAGCTTGACCTTATCCTGGCCGTGTGTGAGTATGTGGGGAGAGTAGCTAGCTGAGCTGACTCACGCAAGAATCCGATAGCTGTGCGCATTCTGCTTTGATAGATTCTTGCAACTTCAAGATGTGCTTGTTGGCATGGACGAGTTCAGGATACCTCGTGTTTGTGATGTCGTTCGCTAATGGCACGCCGCCATCTTCCATACGTTTCCGCTTCGAGGAAGGGCCATTTGATTCAGTGGAACCAGGTGGTGGATACACCGTCGCATCCGTGGATGCTGCATGGTAAGGGGAATCGAGGGCACTGGCGCTCTCGATGACGGCCGAGAGCTCGCTGAATGGGGTCAGTTGACGTCAAAAGAGCAGCGCAGATGGTCCGCACATTGTCTGGCAACACTTGGCAACTTGGTCATTGGTGGGACGGAAGGACTCACCTTGGCGGGGAAGACGCGGAAGATGATGTCCTGCGCGACGGAGGCCACGCCAGACCGGAACACCTGGGGGACGGTGAGCACATCGCAGGACGGACAACGGCAGACTTGCTTCGAGCTTTTCTGCGGATTCCTTGGACATGGACATGGCCAGACGACAATATTTATTATTTATTGCTATTATCGTTATTATTATTATTACTATTATTATTCCGTCCCTCATGCCCCCCTCGCTCCAGGACGAGAACGATGTCATCTCCACGTTGACTGGGTTCTCCCTCAACAACGTCCTCCAGGGCTTGTCCCTGCCGACGGGGAGTGGCCTCACCAGCAGTCTTGGAATCACCGGCCTGCCCGCCTTGGATGCCTCGCAGATCTACAATGATAAATGGGACGATGACGAGGCAGTGGGCGCGGATCAAGGCGAGGACTACGAGGACGAAGTGGACAGGGAACTCGAGAACGAGTCGTTCGCGGGTGACGTCGTCAAAGTCGAGGCCCACTCTCCACTCTCCATGCGTCCCAACCACAGGCGCGTAAACGTCGTGAGGCGACTTGTCGAGCGACCAAAGACAGTCTACGAGCGGTTCCCTGGCTTTGAAAAGGACAGGATCCTCAACTTCTCTGACTTATTCAAGGGCTACACCGGAAAGAAGTCGAGAATAACAAAGCGGCCCCTCGTCGGTCAGTCAAATATCCTTGCACCCTGTGAATATGTCGTCAACTCTGCTCAGCCGAAAGCATCTATTCTCGCAAGAGGGAGGTCCCCCGAGGCTTTCTCGAGGCTGTTGCTGGCGATACCAAGCGTCAGAACGAGAGCAAGCGTGTCGAAAAAGTCATTTCTGCTGGGAGTATCGAGAACGACCTGGTCAAAGCCATCGAGGTATTCACAGCATCGATGCCGCCATCACGTTTGCTTACACCTCACAGGAGCGCGAGAACTCGGCACTCCCCATAACACTTCCCTTGCACGATAGAAGCTTCGACCTCGTGCTGTTGTCAAATTGGGAAGAGGAGATCGTATATGAGTCATGCAGAGCCATTCGAGCTCCAACCCCAAAAACAGACAGTTTAACTACTCCAGTGAACAAATCGCTCGAGTCGGGCGGATGGACGCAGAGTATCATATGGGGTCCCGGAGCACCGTTCCTTGATTTTTCTCACCTGGAGCTGAACGAGGAGGACCTTGTGCTCGAGGACCGTCCAACTAGTATGTTTTTTTTGGGGCTTCGCAGAAAATTGGACGCTCACAGCTTTCAGCTGTGGAGACGGTCAGGCCACGGAAGAGGCTAAGGGCAGACAATGCACAGTCTCGCGATAAATTCAACCTTTCAAATGACCACCTGTATGAAGTTTCCAAAGAAGGTGGACGGCACCGTGTCCGTCAAACCTTTGGTCAATTGGTCGTGGAACATGCGTACCCTGCGCAGAAACTCCAGTTGCCATTTGTGAGTCCTTCAATGGATATTCTCCGTAGTGTGTTGCTGGACACTCCAACCCTCAGTACAAGACTCGTCTTTCCAAACAAGAGGCGAGGTCCTTCCACCGGCCGGCTTTGCAATTCCCTACCAATATTGAAATCCGCTTCAGCAAAGTGCGGACTGCGAAGAAAAAGAAGGACAAAGCAGGGCGAAAGATCGGCAAGGGCGGAAACATCGGCGAGGGACTCCACAGGACGAGCGATCTGACACTAAAGGATACCAGCAATTTTATTCTTTGGGAATACTCTGTGCGTTTTGCTGAAGTCATCCCTTTTCGGTCAATTGCGGGCTCACTATGCATTACAGGAGGAGCATCCTCCCATTATTCCAAATTTTGGTATGGGTAGCATACTCGTCAACTATTATCGCAAGAAAGACGAGAAAGATGACTACATGCCGAGGGTAGGTTTCGGCTGATTGGAGAAAAAGGCATGTCGACAAGTCTCACCCGCCCTAGCTCGACCTTGGAGTCCCTTTTGTGCTCGAACCACAAGATGAATCACCGTTCATGAAATTCGGTTACGTCTATCCAGGGCAAACCTTCCCGGCTCTTTACAACAACCTTGTGCGGGCACCGCTTTTCCGCCACAAGCCCTATCCCACCGATTTCCTTGCTGTGAGGTACGAAACACCGCTTCAGCTTGATTCTAGTCGAACTTACGAAACAATTTTCTCAGGAGTACGACGAAAGGTGATACGAAATATTACCTGCGCGAGATCAGGAATATTTTCGTGATTGGACAGACGTATCCCGTCACAGAGGTTCCAGGTCCTCACTCGCGAAAAATAACGAATACCATCAAGTACAGACTTCAGATCATCGCGTTCAAACTCCTTAGAAAAAGTGCCGAAGAGCGTCTCAAGATCTCACGTCTGATGAAGTACTTCCCTGATCAGAACGAGCTTCAGATGCGTCAAAGGCTCAAGGAGTTCATGGAGTATCACCGCAGAGGACCTCACCAAGGCTTTTGGCGCCTCAAGCCCACTGTTTCCATCCCTAGCGACGTTGATATGCTGAAGATGGTCGGACCGGAACAGATCGTCCTTATGGAAAGCATGCAAGTTGGGCAACGCCACTTGCAGGATGCAGGTTACACACAAACCGCGGAACAAACTGATGACGACGAGGGCGAGTCTAAGCTTTCTGTAGAGCAACAACTTGCCCCGTGGATCACAACGAAGAACTTCTTGTTCGCCACTCAAGCAAAGGCGATGCTTCGGCTTCATGGCGAAGGTGATCCAACGGGACGAGGGGAAGCATTTAGCTTTATTCGTATATCCATGAAGGATATCTTTGTTAAAGCGGGCGAGGACTACGAACAAAAGCTTGGTACGCAGGTGGCTTTTTGATGTGGCCCACGACTAACTTGCCTTGTCAGCCGAGGCCGAAAATCGACCTAAATCCGCTCACAGGTATAACGTCGCCGAACAACAGCAGATCTACAAGTCCGAAATCGAGAGGATATGGAAGGCGCAGTTCGGCTCGCTGAGCCGCAAGGATGAGCCGCAGCTTACACCCGAGGAGGAAGCACCACCACCTCCCGATATCAAGAGACTTCCGCAGAGGCAGGCATCAATGAGAACTGAGACTCCTTTCTCCCCAGCCATGTCACCCGCCCCTGCAGTGCCCACTTCTCCCGCCTTTAGTCGAGGATCGTCATTGGAGCGGGACCGAGAAATGAGCATGGGTCCAGAAGGCAGCCATAAGGTGTTGCGTATAAAACGCTTGGTAAGTTGTTGGGTCATGTGCTTTGCTGAGAGTACAGGCATTGATGCTTCTCTAGGTCGATGACGATTGGCAAACGGAAATCATCCGCGATCCAGCGGTTATTCGCGCGTACGTCCGTGCACGCCAGACGATCGAGGAAGAGGCCACGCTAGCCGATAACCTCGCGCCAACCGGCGATGCAGACACCGACAAGCGGTACAAGAAGCGGTACGCGTTACGTTTCCGTCTCGTTTTCGTCTGCGATCTGATAGACTGCTGCGCTGATCAGATTGGAAGAGCGTATCGCTAGGATGAAGAAGAACCAGGAACGACGCCTGCACCGGAAGAATGCCAAGATTGTGAAAGAAGGGGGTACCCCAATGCAGCTCAGTCGACCCCTCAAGCCAGATACGACGGTAATGAACCCTTTCTTCCGCCATGCTATGCTCAGCTGTGCGTTTCGCAGAGGCGTTGTGGCCATTGCGGTCAAATGGGACACATGAGTACGTTGTGGCAAGGATCCTGCTGCGCCGACTAACGTGATGCTGCAGAGACGAACCGTAAATGCCCTCGGTGGGCAGAGTTCAACAGTGGCGCTCCGCCTGTCCCTGCAACACCAGCGTCTGCGACGAGTCCGCCAGCTATGACGCCGAGTGGATCGAGTTTCAGTGGCTTCCACAAGCCGTCACAGAATGCGTCGTTCAGTTTCAATGCTGCTGTTCCTTCTCCTCTCGCCACGAGCCCACCACTGTCGGCAATGGAAGACGTGGAGCTTTCCATGACGGCCTCTGCTCCCAAAATTAAGCTGACGCTGAAACGCACCTAAGGACTGTCTGTAGCCTAGGAACATTTGGTCTGCAAGTTTAAAACACATGTAATGATCCCATCTCGAATATACAGTACAACGAACAAGACGGTCAAGCAGCCATGTCAACGTCTACTGAGAGAGTACGCGTGAAGGACTTTTGGGATTCACAGCCGTAGCGCGTATTGTAATCCTCATTGATTTTGACGAGCAAGTGCCGAATCAGTTCGGCATGCCGTCGCCTCTCCTCGACGGAAATGTCCTCGTTAAGACGAGCTAGCTCGATCTTGCCCACCTTGCTGACGAGCTCGTCGCTTTCCGAGGATTCTATGATGGAGCGGAGACTGGAGTGTAGCTTGCAAGAGGGGGAAGGGGAAGACCTCGTTGAGCTCGGAGTGGTGCCGCGGGAGGTATCCGGAGACCGGGAAGGAGAACGACACATGTGAGTGATCGGAGGCAAGGTGAGCGGACCGGTATCCGGCTTGAGCAAGGGAAGCTGCAGATCGGAATCCTCAGGCAAGAGGAGGGGATAAAGGGAGCTAGATGAAGCAAGCGAATTGGAAGTGTTTGCGGAAGCTGGGAGTGAGGAGAGATTTGCGGGTGGAGGAGTTGTGGGGGTAGGCTGTGCGAGATCTGGGAGGCTGCGAGGCGCGGTCTTCAAATGGTTGATCACGGTATGGACAGGCTTTCTGTAGTAGTCAGGAGCAGCCAACTGGACGGGGGGG
>JBBPOI010000218.1:0-20365 GCA_038091355.1 Phylloboletellus chloephorus | reverse complement strand
CCTCACTCCGTTTCCGACCTCCGAAATCCGGGACTGACTTGCGGCAGAGGCGCACCACATAAGGTGAAGCCAACGTCCCACCACCCCGAGAGCTAACTCCGCCCTCCGGAGCTGACCCGGGCCTTGCCTGACAGTCCAGCACCTCCATCTTTGTGCCGACCTCCGACCCTCCGTCCTTGTGCAACTTAGCAGTTGTTTCCCGCTCCCGCGTTCTCAATAGTACTTCCGAACTCTCGCCCTTCTATCCACTTCAGTCATTTAACAGCTACAAGGTTTAATGTGATTATGTGAAAGTGTGAAATATGTGAAGATGTGACAACATGAAGATGTGAAGAGGTGAAAGTGTAATCATATAGATAATTTCCATGGTCACATGCATATTCCCATGGTCATGTGATTGGAAAATGAATATTTTACTGAAGGAGCGCTCAGTAGCTCAACTTCATAAATATAATGAAAATAAATATTATCCACCAAGACAGGAGTTTAAAAGCGAGCACACAGCAGCTCAAGCTTTGTGTTTCTAACACTTCCATCCCTGTGCCTTTCTCCGACCATCCAGCCTACTACGATCAGTCAGTTAGATCAGCTCTCTGAATAGTCGTGCGTTTTAACACTGAGTTATTCAATCAACAATCAAAAAGTGCAAAACATTGGGACAATTTTGTGAGTCACTGTACATCAATCTAGGAGCAAATACTACATAATGAATAACTCACCTCAGCTGCTGCCTAAGACGAGGTGGAAACAATCGAGGTATTTGTGGGTGAGGAGAAGAGTTTTTATAGTGAAACGACCCAAGCAAAGACCCTTTGAAGAGAGGAATGGATCCGCCAAGCAGCAACACAAAACCAGAAAGTGTAGAGTGAAAATGGAATCTAGGAGCAAATCTATCCCCTGGCCTAAAAGATGAGGAAAGACCAAGAGAACTTGACTGAAGTTCTCTGGCGGCGCCTTCGGCCTTATATACTACTCTATTGTATGTACATGTTTGGTTAATATTACTATAAAGAGGTACATAGCCCACAAGGCTGTGGGACGGAGATTAAAAACATGAAGCATACATGAGGTGGTGGCAGAACAGCCCTGAGGCTGTGGCATAGCCCCGATGGAGATTAAAGACACATGTAAAATGTAGCAACCACCTAATTCCAAAGAATGAAATCGAGCTACCGCATGAAGCACCGACTTAGAGAAGAGTTTTAGGTGGGGAACCTAGAGAGAACTCGACTGAGGTCTCCTAGGGATTCATTCACTCTTAAATACGATACAGACTATGTACAGTTATTTACCAAATGCCCTGCAGGCCCTAGGGCAAAGATACGGGTATGCCGCACCTTTGACGCGTGTATCGAATGCAACTACTGCATGGTGCGGCGTTAGACAGGGGAGTTGCCTAGTTTGGATGCCGCATGTGCAAACATGCATCTACTTCCTGGTAGATGCGTGGGCTTCTGTGGCAGGGCCCTAAACCCTGGGTCCGAGGGTAGGCGGCGGTATTAGGCAATGAATGATTATGATTTCTGAGGTTTTTTAGAATAGGGGTGAAGATGAAAAGGAAGTGATAGTTCCCACGCGCTTCGAGCGCAATAAAGTTATAACATAAAAGGTGAGGCATTAAGGTTGCGTCACCAGAAATGAAAGGCATGAGGTATACGCATGTACGAGATCTTACTGAGATCTTGGTAAATGAAACATAGCCATGCACAGCACAGATAAAAGGAAAGCTGTGTGGGCATAAGGGAAGATCCAGGGAAGATCCCTGATCCTAAAGAGAAATGTATCATAAATATTACTGAGTGGTGCATAAACTTGTGCTAGTTTATGCAAGTGAGCAAAAGTGTTTTGGAAAAATAATGGAAAAATCATGATAAAATGTACCATCCATAACATATAGTATGCAGTAAAGGCACACTCATACCTCAATAAGTGTCAAGAAGGAGAAAAGATAAGAAAGTGAGGTAAAGGGTATGCAAGCGACATTACTGAGTGGCAATGTTTTCCCACAGGAGCAGATGGAACTCCAGAGTCAGTTGTCCAAACTCTGGAGTCAAGAGCTTCTATTAGGAACTCCAGAGCTCCAGAGTTCTGGAGTAGGTTGTAGTTTGTCAACAAGTACTTGAAGGTTTCAAATCTCCAAACAAACTTTAAATTCTGTCCCTGCACAAACTGTAAGATATATTTCATGCTCGTGGTTCACGTCGAGAACGAAATTTAGGTCTGTGCTAGATATTGCAAACCCCGTTGTGCGTGTACCATCGGATGGATGTCACGTGACGAAGGCCAGCTGACAAAGGCGTGTTGTGAGTCGAGTGTGTTCGACGCGTACATCTTGAACGAGCCTAAAACATTTGCTGGCGCTCGATGGATGCTGAGCCCGTTTCAGTGGCGGATGGTTCTTCTAATCCAGCTCTGCTGTTCAGCCACTCCCTGTCATCCTCTCTCACTCCTTTGGAACCTAGCACCCCTTCCCCTCGTCCTCAGCTCAGCAGGCCGACGCGTCGAAATGTCCAATTTTACATAGTTCCACCGAGACTTTCTCCATCCATTAAGGGGCTTTACCAGAAAGCTCCAGATCATCTCGGAGGTGTTCCAGAATTTGTACGCGATGACCTCGACACGGTCGTTGGCGAATACCCACTGGACAACATGGGTAAACCTTCACATTACTTTGTGCGTTTCAAAGACGGACTCGCACATAGGGTCAGTCATCCCTCACTTTTTCCCCCCATCGCAACAAGCTCAATTTTCCTTAGATTCCCTCGCATATATTCAAGGCCAGCTACAGTGAGCTAGTCGATGAATACGGTGCGTTATAGAAGGTTGCATCTCGCGTAATCTTACAAGCCCTTCTAGAGCGCCGAAAGGTGCAAGGTCTACTCGACCACTTTGACCCTTCTTCCGATGATGTCCACAAGGACTCGAGAGTGAGAGCTGTGACGACAATCGACAGAATCAATCGCATCGCAATCGCGCGCACGTTCTCCAGGAGTAGCGTATCCCAATCCCCTCCTCGTTCCGATTCTCCTCTTACAGAGGAGGACGATGACACAATTGACGATGAAGATTACACTGGCCGAACTCCAACCCGCAAATCTACCCGCCTTGCTGCAAGACACAGGAACCCCACCCAAAGCAAGCTTCCATTTGGTCCGAAAAAACTTGGCAGCAATCGTATACGGCGAGCGCGATCGGCCTCTGATTCTGGAGATGATCTAGGTGGCTACGGTCAAGTGGAATCCGATGTGGAAATTCCCCTGCCTAGAAGGTCACGGCGCTCGCGGAATAGCGCTCGCTCCAACCTCGCCGATGACCTCGTCGACGAGCAAGGGTCAGACTACGATACCTATTTTGACAGCCCTCAACCTAAATCCAGGACGCAAGAAGCTCAGAAGAAGCTCAAGAAAAAGCGATCTCCCACAGCCCGCCCTGCATATGGACACTTTCGTGACATTCAAGATCTCGACTTTGATCCATACGAGGACGAAGCCACCTTAGCCCTTCGAGCCCATAGAGATGTCTGCGAGAAGTGTCACAAGCGTCCCGCTCACAAGCAATTGATGAAAGTGAAAAAAGGTAGACGCAAGAGCAGGAACGATGAAGACGAGCCCGATGAAGACGAGCCCGATGAAGACGACGAGGAGTACATACGAGGTTTGGGGGGTTGGGTTCGATGGTTTGAATATCCAGGAATCTATTCCTTCATCCTGCTAATATATTTTCGCAGCCTTCAATGTCCTGTGGTCGCCCATTGGAAGTGTCTCGCGAAAATTCAGAGAGATGAGATCACGCGGGCCGCTCGTGCTCGTGATGTAGATCGACGGAGAGCCCAACTAGGAGAAGATTTCGAGGCCAGCGAACCATCACCTGCCGATTTACCAGATCGCAAGGAGCTTGGCATCAACCAGACGACCGAGTTTATCTGCGGGGCGTGTATGAAGGGTGGTATTTGTATGGGATGCTTGGAAGTGGCCCTGGAGCCGGATCCATATCTTGTGAACAAGCGACCTCCCTTCACATCTTCTCTTGGACCTCCACAAAGAGACGTTCTTGATATCGAGATGGCCAATGGTACTTTGCATATTGAGGACACCTTCTCGAAGCCTTCCCGGGAACTGCTTTTCAGGTGCTTTTCTTGCAAGCGGCTTGCTCATTATCGACACTTGCCGGATCCGGAGAATGCGGCTTGGGAGGATGCGGATCTTGCATGTTACTATCAAGAAGAAAACGGCTGGCGTTGCGCTGATTGCGCTTCTTACGTCTATCCCCTGGATAAAATCCTGGCCTGGCGACCCTACCCTCTGGATGCTGTTGAGACCGCATCGGCCGATCCACCTGACGCGAAGGCTACCCTTCCTCGTGAATACTTAGTGAAGTGGGCAGACCGAAGTTATCGACGGACGCAATGGGTACCTCACATGTGGCTGGTTTCGACCAACTTGTCGAGATTGAAGCATTTCCTCCTCACTGGTTCCAAGGTCCAGCTTCTTAACGAATCAGTCTCGGACGAGGCCACTGTGGATGTGGAGATGCTTTACGGTGTCAACAAGCAGCCGATTGACTTTGAATCCAGCAAAGGCGTAACTCCTGAAGTCGACACGCTGGCTGAGCTTAAGCACATCTCACTCGGACCACTACATGACGCAGAGCGTCGAATTCCTCGAGCATGGAAGACCATCGACCGCGTTCTCGACGTGCGGTTTTGGAATCCCCCATCAATCACAAGCGGCAAACATAAGAAGGTCATCATCCGTGATGATGAGGACGATGAGTTATCCCCCAGTGTTCGGCAGCAGCTAGAGCGGGCTTACACGGATGGCGAACAGCCCGACGAATTATTAATGGAGGAGCTGGATGATTGGCTGTCAAGGACAAGGCAAGATCTATTGGTTGAGCACATCGACCAAGTGATATGGGTATTCGTCAAGTGGGAGGATCTAGGGTATGACGAAGGTCAGTATCCCGAGCTTGTCTCAGCGACACTCCCTCAATTCATTACAGCAACTTGGGATTCACCACCGCGCCGCGGAGAGCCTGGGTATGCTGCGTATGAGCGCGCGTTCCAGTATTTCATTGATTCTCGGAACGTTTTCGTTAAAAAGACGCGAAAGGAGATTGACGAGCTGGAAGCTCGTGCGGAGGACGGTTACAACACGTTCGCTCTCAAGCGAGATCGCGATGAACAACCTGATCTTGGACAAAGCAACCAGCTCAAGCTTATGAAATTCCAAGTTTGTGGCTTCATTGTTGTCGAACACTCTGCTCATGGGCCTACAGATCGATGGGTATAACTGGCTTTGCGATAACTGGTGGAATCGACAGCCTTCCATATTGGCTGATGAGATGGGTTTGGTTCGCCGTTGATTAGCTTCCTATGCTTGCTGGCTAACATTTCTTGTAGGGAAAAACAGTCCAGATTGTCACGTTTCTTGGGACTTTGGTTGGAAAGTTCAAGGCAGCACCTGCGCTTGTCGTCGTCCCGAACTCTACAATCACCAATTGGGTTCGAGAGTTTTCGCGTTGGGCTCCCAGACTTAGGGTGGTACCATTTTTTGGTGAAGCAAAGTCGAGAGATGTGGTCATGCGATATGAACTATTCCACCAACCGACGAAGAATCGCACCCGCGAACCGAAGTACCATGTTCTCGTCACTACATATGAGACTGTCACCAATCCTAGGGACTTCTTTGCTGCCTTCAAGAGTGTAGCCCGTTGGGAAATCCTGGTAGTCGATGAGGGTCAGCGCCGTGAGTATCCCAACATTCCAGCTTTGAGTTTTGATTTCATTTCCTTCCCAAGTTAAAAGTGACAGTAGTCTTCTCTTCAAGAAGCTCAATGATCTCAAACCGATCCACCGTATCATCATGACAGGGGTTTGTCAAAGTTAACTTCTTCCCAATTCCTAGTTCGACAATTTGTCCTAGACCCCCTTGAACAACAATATCCGTGAATTGTTCAACTTGATGAATTTCCTTGACCCCGATAAGTGGCGGGATCTTGAAGTGCTGGAGAAGGAGTATGAAGAGCTCAGCGAAGACCTAGTACGCCAATTGCACACGAGATTAAAACCCTACTTTCTTCGCCGTATGAAGAGCGATGTGCTTCAGCTTCCACCCAAGGTATTCACATTCCCCTTGAGTATATTTCACTGAACATATTTGGTCAGAATGAGGTCATTGTGCCAGTCTCGATGACTCCTTTGCAAAAGGAGATCTATAGATCGATATTCAGTAAGCTCTGACGCGGCATGTATGGGCTGGATAATCGACTTTGCCTTAGGCCAGAATTTAGACATTCTCAAGCGCCTCACGCAAGTGTCGACCGTTAAAGCAGGTCGGGCGGGAATGCCTAAGACGAATATGAACAACATGCTGATGCAATTACGGAAGTATGCACTCTCGCAGATTACCATTCTCCATCCTCACGAGTGTCATCAGGTGCATCCAACACCCATATTTGATTTCGGATGACATTGAACCTCGTGGTCTTGAGCCGCATGAAGTTCACGAAAAACTGATTGACGCCAGTGCAAAGCTCCGACTGCTGAGGTCGCTGTTACCGAAACTCAAGGCAAGAGGACATCGTGTGCTCTTATTCAGTCAAGTGAGTCCACTTATTTGCCTAACCCAATTCTCTTTAGTTGATCCCCTCAGTTTGTCATTGCTCTTGATATCATCGAGGACTTCCTAAGAGGCGAGAACTACAAATACCTTAGACTCGTAAGTTTATTGTTTTCAGAGTCAGCCTTAACTCCATCTTTCTCCAGGATGGGGACACGAAACAAGTCACCAGACAAAAGGGCATGGATGAATTCAACAAGCCCGATTCCGAATTCTTCATATACATTCTTTCCACTCGTGCTGGTGGCATTGGTATCAATCTTTACACAGCGGATACAGTGATCATATATGACCCGGATTTTAATCCGCATCAGGTCAGGGATGCGCTCTTGTTTCCAGTTCCCTGGCTCATAGCTATACATATAGGACCTTCAAGTATGACGCTATTTGCTCTATTCTCGTCCTGCTCTGAGTATACTTCCAGGCGATTGCCCGTTCGCATCGGTATGGTCAACGGAAGACATGCCTCGTATTCAAACTCATGGTGAAGGACTCTGCTGAAGGTAAATGCTGCTTTCTCGGGGAACATGCCTGTTTGACATCTTGCAGAGCGAATCATGCAGGCGGGAAAGAAAAAGCTCGTCCTCGACCACCTGATCGTACAGAAAATGGATGACGCGGAGAATGGTGGCGATGACCTGCAATCGATTCTCACCTTCGGAGCCAAGGCACTCTTTGAGGACCAGGCTTCGAAGGATATCATTTGTACGTGGGCCCCCGTCTCTGCACGTTCTGATTCATTCAATGCACGTAGACACCGACAATGACCTCGATAAGCTCATCGAGAGAACGGAGCTCGAAGGGGACGAAGAGAACACCACCAGAGAGCCCGGTCTCAAGTTCAGCTTCGCTAAGGTATGGGCAGCAGAGAAGGACGTCCTAGAAGACATTGGGGATAGCGTGCCCGACATCGAACAGGGAGATTCATGGGCGCAGGCGCTAGAACGTATGGCAGCCTCGAAGGATGTAGCGAAAGAAAAAGAGGTGACAGGTCGTGGAGTTCGTAGAAAGGCTGCCGCTGCTTTTCCTCAGGTTTGTCTCGAGATTTGCACTGTGTTCTACACCTAATTCATAACTTGTAGCAACAACTTGACTTTCTTGAGGGTCTGGAAGAGACTCCTGATAAAGTTAAAGGCAAAGGTAAAAGGAAAGGTCGATCATTCAAATCTGGGGCATCGTCGGATTCGGATGCATATAATGGCTCCATTAACCAGGGTGCTGGCGATGACACCGATGAGTCGACGGAAGTTGACCAGGAGCTTCCTTTGGCCCCAGCGTCGCCCAAGAAACAACCACGATACTTGTCTGCACCATTTGCAGATAAGCAGGCCGAGTCAACCCTTCCACGTCACGTTGAGCAAAAGTGCGGTCTTTGTGGGCATACTCATGGACCTGGTACCTGCATCATGACAGGCAGTTTCTCGAATCTCATGGAGTACCGCGAGATCTTGTTTAATCATACTGAAGATGAGCCATGGGTTTATAGAGTACGTGTTGACCTTATATCCCGTGAACTTGATGTTCAGGAAACGCCCGCAGAAAGCCGCTATCGAGGCTATAGAGCAAGTGTTATATGATCGAGGTCAAGGACATCTATTGGCTGGTCAGCCGCTCAAACTTGTCCCCGACGCAGGATCCGCTTCAATGCCCCGGCAGACTGACAAGTCACAAAAACGTGATGAGGCTCGCGAAGACCGTCACTGGTTCTCATCGTCGACAGTGCCCGTGGGTGAGGCGAGTTGTATTGCTCCTCGCCATCCCACTGTTGGGTACGAGGGCAGCCGGAGGTCTGGCCACAGGGATCAAGGCAGAATTGTGCATAAACAGCCCACCCCTCTATTAGAGCGTTCGTCGTCTGTGACGCTGCCCTCCAAACGAATGTCTTCGTCCGGTGCGGTTCCTGAGAATTCGTCGAAGAAGCAGAGACAGAATGTATTCCCCGGTTGACCGGCGTGTAGTGGTCCTCGCCACCGCATTGAGGACTGTCCAAAGGGCACCGACAGGTATGCTGGCAGTTGAATGAGACTGCTCTCCGGCCTGACCTTGACTCCAGTATCACGATGCGGATTTTGCTGGCTGAGGACCCGTCTCCACAGCG
Source organism: Phylloboletellus chloephorus (assembly GCA_038091355.1). Lineage (NCBI taxonomy): Eukaryota > Fungi > Basidiomycota > Agaricomycetes > Boletales > Boletaceae > Phylloboletellus > Phylloboletellus chloephorus. The sequence goes on along the minus strand of JBBPOI010000218.1, from coordinate 11,647 downwards.
GAAGAAACAGATATGTCGTGGAGACCCCTTTCATAGTCTGTAGTTGTCGTAGTCGGTCAAGTGTACACTCGCCTCCTACATAAGGGACGGTGCTCCTGTCGACAGTGCATATTCCCTCCCCACCATAAACAAATCCTGGCTTGCTCGGCAACGTGTTTGTTTCCGCAAAAATAAACACCTCCAATAGTCAGGAGTCCAGTGTCACTTGCCCGATGGTGCTTACTCCCCGTCTCCGAACATTCAACATCGCAGATTCATCGCCTATGGAAATTGAAACGGCTTCGGAGTCTAGGGCAAACCCCAGTTCTCGCAAACGGCAGCGTTCTGTGACGTATGATGCACCCCCAGAAGATTTGCCAGAGCTTCCCAAGCTTTCTGGAGACAGTTCGCTGGAGGTGTTCACACACAGATCACTTCGACTAGCATGCCACGCGAAATATCGCGACAGTGAACGCTTATCGGTTCTTGGGCGCCATATATTGGATATGATGACGACGCAGTTACTGTTTAACAGGAAACCGATGTTAACGAGGAGCGAGATCGAGGTGAGTGGAACTGCCATGCACTAAAGGTCGTGAGACGATGTTTCAGCAAGGCACAGAGACAAGCGTTATTATCGGTGGACATCATCGACACATGGGCCAGCTTTTATCGACTGCGAGATGAACTACGTTACGACCCATCGTTTCAACCATCCGTTGGGGACACTGAGGTAGGTGGTGCGTCTAACCGATTTGGCGAGATCTAGGATATTGAAACGGGCATTCAGCAAGGCCGTCTGCTCTTTCTCGCTTATCTCGGTGCGGTCTTCAAGGAGCATGGACTAACGACCGTGCAAACATGGATCGGAGCGCTCCTACGACTATCTGCTAGTGTGTTCAAGGATGGAGTGACATTTGACCTTGGGTCAGCGGACTTTGAGGAGCAATCTGGGAAGCGACCCAAGGTTGTAGAGGCATTACAAGGATTCTCGACACAACCATTACGACACGCTCTCCCGACTGGTTTTCAACTTACGCACTACAACCCATACTCTCAACCGGCTGGTTCTCTTCCTCCGCCTCCGCCGCCACCACGCATACCGCCTCCAATACAACCGCCGCCACCGAATTTCCGTAATCCGCTCGCACCGGCGCAACCGCATCTGGCGTTTTTGCCGCTATTCAACCAAACGGCGACACAGCGTGGGTTGAGTGTCGAGTACCCTGCAACGTTTTCCGGACCGCCGCACGCGGGAAAGTGGAACGTGACTTGTGTCGGTGAGCAAAAGGCTGTTTATTTATCGGTAGCTGTGACACTCAGCGCGGATGATATTCGAAGTGAACGGGCTAGAGAAAGGAAAGGGCAGTGGACCGAGTAAGCAACTTGCAAAAGAGGAGGCAGCCAGAGCGGCGTGCTATGCAATGGGGTGGGCACCTCGTGCGTCCGGTCCGTTTTGCTTGTAAGAGCTGCTTTTGTTTGACACATCCGACACCAGGCGGGTGAAGCACTGGAATGTTTTCTTTTGCGCGGATAGGGGCTGGATCTAATTAGGAAATGTGACCAGTAGTGTGCGTGGGAAAGTTGGCTTACTCATGCAGGGAAAGTTGAGATGTCGGATGCCGAAGATACGACGCCGACGTCTGTAACGGCCCCCGCACGGTCGCTGTGTCGCTCAACAGAAGCGAGTGCCGACTTTCTGTCGTCCTCGTCGTCGCTGCCGTTCTCCAGCGCCCATTGTCATGCGCGATGCCCACCCTGCACCGTCCTTGTCGATGTCGAACCTCGCCCTGTCTGAGCCCACGCACATCGACCTGACTGGGGACGACGATGTCTCTCCGCCATCTCCACGCGCTCGAGCGGAGGCGACACCCGCACAGACCTTTCCTTTCTCTCCATACCCCCAGTCCGCCCCGCCACACGCGCCAAAGCCCCTGCCAATGCTGCATATCCCCGCCTATCGCCCAGTCTTTCCAGGCCCTTCACTCGCCCGCCCCCATCAGCACGTCCCTCCGCCTGACAACATCCATCCATTCTCATCTCGACCCCCCTCCGCACACCCAGCCAACCATGTCATTGATCTCACTCATTCTCCGTCCCCCCCCTCCTCTCCGCTTCCCCGTTCCACCCCACTCCCAGATGATCTCTCCCCCAGAACCCCCGTTTGCATTGGACAGCTTACAGTAACCGCCTTGGTTCTCTATCCAGTCTCGTATCTCCAGCCACAGGATCCCGCAAGACCCGAAGCCGATTGGGCAAGCGTGCGTCTCCAGTACGAGCATAACCCTCACAAACAGCCCAGTACAACGGAAACGATCCACATCAAAACTCCATATGTCAAGTCCCCCGTCGGTGAGTTCACCCAGGGTGAGGCATTCGGCGTCGTCGAGCAGAAAGTAGCGTCCCACCTTGGCCCAATGTTAGGAAAAGGACTTATCCGATTAGACGCCAAAGTTCGTCGTGGCATGCCAAATGTGAGCATACTCAACCATTTGACCTGCCTCTGTTCTAGTCCTTGTCTCTAATCCCATCGCAGCTCCCCATCCTTCCATTGCAGATGCTTGTTTACACTCCCAAGGGCAACATTCCTGTCGTCGGGAATTATCTCCACCAGTGCGGGCTGTTCCTCGAGCACCCATCTCCTCCGCATGACATCCAGCGACTCGCTAACTATCATTACTGTAATCCACACAATCCACCTTCTGGTGGACACCGTCAACCATTGCCCGCCGTTCGCCCTGGCTATTCTGGTTCAGAAGGCAGCAGCTCTCGTTGGATTGCACCCGTGGTGTTCGGAAAGACACTCGAAGTTCAGCGCAGCCAGGTCGAGGAGCTCTTCAAGAGTCTGAGAAGCGGAGATGAACTCCCCGAAACTGAACCTGGTAACTCGCCTTTATTGTTCCCGCTCGTCATCGCTTCATCCACACTGACTTGCTCCATTTTATGAAAAGCATGTGAAGTTGGAACCCCTCTTTATCCCCATCAGAAGAAGGCGCTTACCTTCCTCCTCGAGCGCGAACGCGAGAAACGCTGCAGTGATGGCCGTTACTCCTCTTTGTGGCAGACCCGGGTGAACCCTCATTCTGAGCAGCAATCTTGGTTCCATATCGTGACTCAGAAGGAGCTCTTTCGCGAACCACAGGAAGCCAAGGGCGCCATTCTTGCCGATGATGTGCGTTTACTGCAAATCGTTCTGACACCATCACATAATGACCATACCCCTTCCGAAATTAGATGGGTCTCGGCAAGACAATCACCTGTGTCTCCCTCATTGCCGCCACCCTTGATTCAGCTCGTGCTTTCGCTGCTTCTCCGTTGTCTCCCCCTCCCCTTCGTCCGGACCGAGATTTCCTCGAGGATGCTCTGTCCGCTACTCATTTTGCTGGGAGTGTTTGGGGAATGCCCAGAACATCCGATCCCGGAAAGGGCAAGGGCAAAACAGCAAAGGCTCAAGACAAGGCAGAAGCCGAATATGCGCGTGCCTGTCGTATCAAGATAAAAAGTCGAGCCACCCTTATCATTTGTCCCCTCTCCACGGTGTCGAACTGGGAGGATCAATTCCGCGAGCATTGGTGGGGAGAGGTCGCGGTAGTTGGTGGCGGTGGGCTCACCTGCTCTGCGGCCACCAACATGTCTGGAACTGTTACACCGCTCTCTCAGACAACACTTTCCCACCCAGAGCCAAGTTCTGATATAAAACTATCCTACCGTCCGAAGGGTGGCCAGCCGTTGCGAGTATACGTGTACCACGGGAACGCTCGTCGGCCGGACTCAACCTTCCTAGCCGACTTTGATGCTGTCATAACAACTTATGCCACGTTGGCGTCTGAGTACTCTAAGCAAACCCGGAGTGTAACTTCTGTGGAAGCGGACGAGGAAGAGGAAGGTGATAGTGACGGAGGATTCCTAGGCGTCGAGATTGATGAACATGGAAATCAGGTGGCACGGTTATCCAAGCCAAAGAAAGCAGGAATGAAGCGGAAAAAATCGTACTCTAATGTTGCAATGGAGGTCACCAGCGCTCTACAAACCATCCATTGGTTCAGAGTCGTACTTGATGAAGCACAGTATGTTCCGCCAAACAGCGTTTAGCGAGCGTACGCTCACTATGACATAGCTCTATTAAGGAGACTGGAACAGTGGGCAGCCGTGCCTCATGCGACTTGTTTGCTGACCGTCGTCTCTGCTTGACGGGAACCCCTGTCCAGAACAAACTTGACGATGTTTTCGCGCTGATCAAGTTTCTACGGCTGAAACCCTTCGATGACAAAAATATTTGGACAGAATTCATCGGAACCCCTGTCAAGTACGGGCAGTCACTGGGTGTTGCCCGACTGCAGACCATCATGAAGTGCATTACTCTCCGCCGCACCAAAGAGACAAAAGCTTCTGACGGAAAGAAAATTCTCAATCTTCCACCTCGCCGTGATGAACTCCGCTACCTCAAATTCGACCCACACGAACAAATGATTTACGACCAGTTCTTCATGGAATCCAAAGCCGAGTTCAACGAGTTGTCAAACAAAAATGAAGTTATGAAGAACTATGTGGGGATCTTGCAGAAGATTTTGCGTTTGCGGCAAATTTGTGATCATTTTGAGCTTGTCGAGGGCAAGGGACTCGGAGGCATTCAGTCGACAGGGCCCAGCAGCTATGAGGACATTGCGTCCGCGATTGAACGGGAAGGCCTCAACCCATCCCGTGCCGTCGCAATTGTTGCACTGTTGCGAGAGGCGGCGACGACACAATGCGTAGAATGTGGCGAGGAACTATGCGTCTCGCCCGAAGCTCACCAAATGATTGAGGGTGGGGTGTGTATGGACGACGGACCTTCAGCACCCAAGCGCGGTCGGAGGGCCAAAGGGACGACGTCTCGTACTTCAACAAGGACCAGTAGCCCATCGACGTCATCTCTTGTCCTAACCCGCTGTCAGCACCTTTTCTGCCTTGCATGTTATCGCCTGTGCGTATGTCCTGGGTGGCCAGATGTACCCTTGGACGTCCGGCGGTCATGTTCTGCGTGTCAGACTGGACTCTCACTTCAGGACGCCATACAAGTGCGGCCTGACTGTCAACCTCAGGACGTGTCGTTGAAGAATAAAGCTGGGAAGCGGGAAAAGAAGCCCAAGGGAACGCGCCCGGAGAAATTCATTCCATCAACCAAAGTCAAAGCTTTGCTCAGCGATCTCATCCAATTTTCGAAAGCGAATTTATATTCTGCCAACTATGATTCTGACTCGATTGAAGTGGAGATGGTAGACGGTCAGGGAAAGCGGGTTGACGACGGGGTTGTCAAAACTGTGGTATTGTAAGTAACAACTCGGTATCCGAGGATGAAGCTGAAAATATTGCCTGTAGCTCACAGTGGACGACCATGCTCGATAAGTATGGCTGTCCTCCCCTCATTTTATGGTGATTCATATCCTCATGAATCTTCCAGGATTGAAGACGCCTTGGACGCTGCTGGAATTCGTTATGACCGCTTGGATGGTACTATGAAACGCGACGATCGGACGCGAGCCATGGATGCCCTTAAATACGACCCGGCTTGCGAAGTCCTTCTGGTTAGCTTAAAGGCTGGCGGAGTCGGATTGAACCTCACTGCTGCACAGCGAGTTTACCTGATGGATCCATATTGGTATGATTTTTGCAGTCTTCACCCCAGAGCATCCTTAAGGACATGGGACAGGAACCCAGCCGTAGAGAACCAGGCTGTTGATCGTATTGTACGCTCCCACTCGGTGTGCAATATCTGTTGACCGTGCTCATGTCTTACCGTGTAGCACCGCCTAGGACAGACACGTCCCGTTACTACTATCAAACTCATCATCGAAAACTCTATAGAAGACCGTCTGCTGGAAGTTCAGCGGAAGAAAACGGAGTTGGCAAACATGACGTTGGGTCAGAACTTCAGCAAGGCTGACATGCTACAACGACGGATGGAAGAGTTGAACCAGTTGTTTGGGTCGTGAGTTATGTTGAGCATCGCATGTCATCGTTTACCTCCATCTTGGTGAGATCCTTATTTTCGAGCACCTTTGTAATCCGTACTCGTAGAGCGACTTCCTTGTAATTGATAGCGTTAGAGAACCCTGGTGCTCTGCGTAAGAAACCGGTCTTGATAATCTACTAGACCACACCCCAACACCAACTTCAGAAGGCGAAGTGTGCTGCGTTTTTTCGTCGTCCAAAGGTAAAGACGAGAATCTGGCTGACGAAGAGACCAAGCGTTATTCCGATGGCGACACGAATCATGCGGATAGCTAGAGAAAAGCCTGACGAGTACTGTTGCGTGGAGTTCGGGTCAACGTCGATCAGCCCTCCTCCCTGCGCGATGCCAGACTACCGGAGAACTGAGTCAGAGCGGCATGCACAGGAGTATCTGTACACTTACAGGTACAAGGAAAAGTACACTTGTAACCATCGAGGTAAAAGATGTCCCGCGAACAACCCGCGAGTAGGAATTTCCGAGGAGACCAATGATCAAGGCCCCGAAGGCAGATACGAGGTCACCGTCGTCGGGCAAGAAGATGTTGCCCAGCTTGTTGGCGGTGAAAGCCAAACATGCGAAGATGACCATCATCAGAAGCTCCCAGCTCCACAGCTTCTGTAAGTTCGCGAGCGACGAAGCAATAGAATAGGTTGGGACCAGCGCGGGCAATAACCACCATGGAAGGGGCTGTCGCCACCACGGCCAGTCTGGGTCCCTGTGACAACCTTGGGGTGCCATTGAGCATCACGGTACGGAAAAGCACCATGAAGGTACCTCTCAGCAAATAGTTCTTGTCGAGGGATGCAGCCTTGGCGAACCCAAACACCGCCTCACCGAGTGGAAATGTGCCATTTTCAGCCTGGAAAGAGCCGTGTAGCACCCTATAGCTAGGCACTTGGCTTTTCTCGAGGGCTCTCCGCGCATGGGGGTTGATGACGAGATAGATGTCGGATCCGATGGTCAATCCGAAACCCTGACAGTGCAGATTCCATCATTAGACAGTTGGAGAACTGAATGGTTCCAACTACAGTGCTGATACTTTACCAAGAAGAGAGTGTATATGATAGCGTAAACCATCCTTACAGATCCGCAGAAAATGTTTCGCGATGTTAGCTCGAGGGCGCTAATAACTAGAGGGCAAATTGATGGAAATAAGCCGCTTGGAGTCTGAAACACTGACGTATCGTGAAGCCTGGTAGGATGAGGACCACGCCGGCGGCGGAGATGGCATTGTAACAGAACAAGCCTCCAGGGATAGTGCCCAGTGCCCGTGCGACAAACGAGACGAGAATCGCAACTGATATCCTGTAGCCGCTTGTCAGAAATGATTGATTTGTATTGGTTGATCGATGACTCACTCGTAAACATTGGCGTACGTGGCACTCTTCGACGCGGCATTGAGACCCAAGTACTGGAGAACGCAGGCACATAACCCAGATATCCACATATCAATTATGGATCCTCCGAATACCATCGCAGAGATGGTGGAAGCAGAGAGAAAGGCAAAGAAACAACGAAGCCAGAGCGAGTGGACGGGGCGAGCATTGAGTATCTCCTTTAGCTCCTCTGTTCCATCCTCAACCATCATCTTATCATGCAGTACCTTGCGACAGATGATGTGAACTTGGTGCAATGGGGTGAGAGCAATTCGACCTTTGGCCTTGACGAAGTGAGTTTCGACGGAGGCGACGTCTTCGTCTCCGAACGTAACGATGGCGACGTCAGGAATGTGCACGAACGCAGCTTTGGCATCAAGGATCTCGGACGCCGCGGTGAGTTGCGAGTCGATGCAGTGCGAGGGGGCGCCGAAGGTCAGCAAGCACTGTGCCAACTTGAGTATGAACTTGCGGCGTTTGTCGATATCTGCATATGATGCCATCAGCTTGACACGGGAAGCCTCGAAGTCATACCTTGCATATGCTGGATGATTCTAGCCTCCTCCTTATTCCGCTTCATGACGTTGGGGCGCTGTTTCCCCCCCTGATAGAACGTCCGTCCCTCGACATCTGCGAGATGTGGCACTCCCTCGGGAATCGAAGAACAAAGTGCGGCGTGATCGCGAGGGGCATTATCCTCCGGTACGTCGAAGAAACTCGGCCAGTTTGGTCGCGACTGGGAGGTTTTTGCTTCGCTGAATAACTCGTCGTCTAGGGCGGGAAGGTCTTTCGGGCGGCTGGACAAGAACGAGAAGGGAGACTTTCTCTTCGGACGAGCTTCGGCTTCCACCGTCTGATTCAGATCTGCTCTGCGAACGGGCAGAGTGTCCTCGCGGTCTGATGGCGCCCAGATCTTTCCGAACAACCAGGGGAGCCTGCGCTGTGTCGCTGCCATGGTGGAGAGATGGTAAAGGAGGAGGACAACTGGCCTGACGGGGGCAGCGTCATGTTTTGGACTGGCAAGACCTTCAAGCTCGGACCAAACTATGTCTCATCGTTGGTGAATTGGTCCGTTCAACGCAAAACTACTATACAACAGCGTAGAGGGGAATATATAGCGGCTCTCACAGTGTGCATATGGCCCGACAGGACACTTCACCATATTTGAGGTGCGGGGGGGAGGTAGTCGGCGGGGAGCAGAAAGGCATTCATGCCTTGTTGCGAGAACGTGCTACCACCCAAGCTTTGGTCGGATATCCAGACAGGCAGACATTCGTTGGAAGTCATCTCAAATCCCCTCCAGATGCTGTCCACATCCGTTACCTGGGACATCAAGCCCATTTGCATCTGATGTATCGCTTCGGGGCTTGCAAACGACGTATCATATGCAGGCGGGAACGAGTCGTGCTTCATTACGTCTGGCTGTTGCTCAATCGTCATGGGCATCGTACGTTGAAGTTCACGTGGGATCTTTGGGGACTGAGAGGCAGACGCAGCTCTGCATTTCTGCCCTCTCTTCAACATGAGCTGAAGTGTTATGGCGTAACGGTTCCCAGGAACTGGAATGACAGCGTCACAAAAGCACATGCGTGCCATTGGAGGGTGGGCGCTCACTTTGAGACATCAACGCTGCCGACCGTTCAACCTGCGACCGGATGTCCTGCACGTCGCAATCATTTGGGCTAGCATGGGGAGATCATAAGGACTCGAATCATAGCCGAGACTGGCAGTGCTCACAAAAGGCGGGCCAACCTCAGAAGAAAAGACGCAGCAAATGTGGCAGTGGCATGGGTGTAGTGAACGGCTACTCGAAGTTACACGTCGTGAACGTGAGCGGCACAGGACAACAACTCACCATATTTCATGCCCTCACTATAAGAGGGGGAATTGACGGTGATGTCCAGGCCTTGACGCGCGATTTGGATCGAGCGAACGGCAAGATCCCTCTGCGCTTTCGGCATCTTTTGAACATCCTCAGGGCCATTAATACCACGCAGGGCAGTAGCGTTGTGAAACAATTCTGCATGTAAATGTTGGATTTGCAGGCTTTGACGATAAAAGGCTGGATGGTGCACTTTGGTGACTGCACGCCAACGAAGGTTCGTGACTCACCTGCATCTTCATACTTCTGGGAGAAGGCCTGATCCCATGTCTTGTACCAGTTTTGGAATTCCGAATCGGCTTGTTGGAGAACGCTAAACGTAACTTCATCCACAGGGCGATCAAACGGTGAAAGTTTGTTATGGACTGTCTCTCGGATGGCCATGAGCTCTACCGTGGAGACGAGACGCATATCATCTTCGATGGCGAGGGGATGTTGCAAGAGTAAACGGCACTGCCATATACTCTCGTCATCCTTCAAGATGGCTGGACGGCCGGTGCCGTAAGACAACCTGAGATTTGACGAACACATCAGCTGCCGATGAGTAGATATACTGACTACAACTTACTGGTGCTCGAAAAGATACAAACAAAACCATGTACGAGATCCGATGACCAGCTCGCGGTCTTCAGACCCATCAGTGCCTTTGGCCTTGTTCTGCATCCGCCGAAGCAGTTTCGGCCATGCTTTATGCAGTGCTGCAAGACCCGTGAGAGCAATGTCAGTGGAAACGTCGGAGAATAAGCTGACAAAGTTCCATTGCCATTCGTACAGCATGGCCGCCACTTAGCCAGCCATTGTCAGACCAACCTGATACGAGAACTACAAGAATATTATCGATAGAGACAGACACCCGAGCGACAAGCTTACTCATGGCTTGTATGGCTTCGACTCGCGTCACGGGAGAGAAGAGGGTAGCACGCGATATATTCTGGACTGCATCCAAACATCGGTCATATGTTTCGCTTGGGGTTCCTGCGGATAGGTGGTTAATAAAAACTCGACGGGTTGAGAATAAACGAACCTCCTCCATCACGCACGCGAGCTCCAACCATACAGATAGCATCCACTGCAAACGGAGATCGTTGGTGAAGGGCGTCAAAAGTGTCAACTCGAGAGTCAAAAACGGGCAAGAATGTAGAGCAACCAGCATAAAATCTGCGAAAACAGGTCAGTTGCAGGGCGATTGAGGGGTGGCGTTTACTAGTACATTCGGAACAACTCGCGAGCCTCATGTTCTGGCACAAGGTTCTGGGTGACGACTGCACCAAAGCATATTCAACCTGATAATCAAGACTAGGGGAACAACCACTGACCATCGGGGAATACCATGCCATGGGGAATTTTGTGCCGAAACTTGCGCCTTTTGGTGGGACGACACTGCCGTTCAGAGGAAGGGGACCTTGTCCTGCTGTGGGGTTCGGTACTTGCTTCTCCACTCTCCTTGACCACATGATTGATTCAAGAACGGATTGATAGGAATGGCAAGACTGACCTTGGCAGCCCTCTCGATAGCGACGTCTGCCAAGCCTCGCAAGACCTCCCATGGTGCAACCAGCCCTGAAGCGGGCAATTCCCCATTGTCGTCGTCGTCGTCGGACGAATCGGGGCTAGTAATGTCGGATGAAAGCGGGAATGCACGCTTCCCCCCGAAAGGAGACTGGTAGTTCCTGTGGCCATGAGAGCGTTGTGAGCTGTCAAAGTATCGTACAGAAGAAGGACCTTGAGCGGTGGCAAGGGCAATAGTTGAGAAGGGAGGGAGGAGGGCACCAGAAGGAGCAGTAAAGGAAAGGTGTTGACTGGGAGGAGGATTTGGATACGAGGGGGAAAGTTGTGGGGAATGGAAGTCGGCGAGGGCCGGGTGGCCATGTGGAACAAGAGACGGATGAGCACCGGCAGGTCGGGGAGGTCGAGAGCCGTACGCAGTGGGAGTTGATGGGGCTGGGGCTGCATGGATGTTGGGGTCTCCGATATGTGAACCGTTTGGGAGGGCGGAGACGGGAGAAGAGTCGATGGTGGGTGACTTGGAGTACTGAGCATGAGAGAATGGGGAGGGGGAAGGGGCTGTGCCTCGCAAGTGGGCGACGATCTCCAGGAGGGTGTTTTGGATTGCAGACTGTGATGACTTGATGTCGGCAACGTGGGCCTCGAGACTACGGATTCGCCTGGGAGGGGATAAGCGGGAATATCGGAGGAGGGGTGGACTTACTCCAGGCCAGCTTCGCCGGTGAGACTGGCCTCCCTGGAGGGCTTTTCGAAGAGACACTCGAGACCGGCATGACGACACCGACGACAAGGGGGGTTGTCGGCGCCCTCGCAGCGCATCTTCTGCTTGCGACAGGCATTCTGGGAGAGGGGTCAGCGGGGGACAGGGGGGGAGGGGGAGGGGGAGGTACACAGGCGCCTGTGAAGGGGGTG
>JBBPOI010000217.1:0-20399 GCA_038091355.1 Phylloboletellus chloephorus | reverse complement strand
CACAGCAGCAGCAGCAGCAGCAGCAGCCCGCCCCACCACACACGTCCCCGAGCAACGATCCGCGTCCGACCACCTCCCCCCTCTCCCTCAACCTCAGCGCCCTCTCGGTCGCATCGCCCACGACCCTCTCCCCCATCGCCCCTCACCAGGCACAGCCCGGCCAGCTCCATCCTCACCAGCTTCACGCCCACCACTCGATCCCCCATCAACCTCACCACGCACACTGCCACGCACACTCAAGTGGGTCTTCCATCTCCCCGATAACCCCCGTCTCGCCTCCAAATATCTCTCTTCTCTCTCCCCAGCCCCAGTTTTCTTACAACTTTGACGATGCCATCCCTTCCTCAGGCGGCCTCTCCCCTTCCCCCGACCCTCTTCTCACTCAGAGACGTCCCAACACCGCCTCGCATGCCGCCGCTTCAGAACTCGCAGTCGAGAAAAGCGTTCCCCGAAAACGCAGCCTCACCAACACCCTCCCTGTCTCCCAGTCCCCTGGCGCCGGCGCACACAGCCTGCACCAACATTCCCAGTCCCACTCTTACTCTTCCTCACAGCCCCTCCCTCATCCTATAATTACAACGACAGCATCCTCCCCCCCTCTCCCGACCTCCCCCACTTCCTCCCCCTCGTCCCATCCGTCCCACTCCCACTCCCATTCCCTAACGCATTCCCACTCCCACTCGTCCCTCTCTCAATCTCTCTCTCCACGACATTCCCATCCTCAACTGGAAATAAATGCAAATCCTACCTCTCCGTACGAGGAAATGGACACCGCACCTCCCGGGTATGCCGTCCTTGGTGACGATGCCTCGGACGACGAATTCGGAAGCCCCTCCGGTTCGTTTTCTGCCGGCGGCTCGTTTGGTGAATCTCCACTTCAATTTTAAAATCCATGCGGGGTTTCCATCAACTCCCTCTGACCGCCAATTTCGTCTAGGCTCCGCCAACTCAAAAGCTTCTGGGTCTTCCGGTCAACAAGGTCAAAATGTCATGGGAAAGCCTATCAGCACTAATAATTTCGTGACAAAACTATATCAGTAAGATGCTCTCGCCACGTTGGACGCGCGTGCTCACCAACGTGTTGTGCCTAGAATGATCAATGATCCTAAATCGCAGCACTTTATCACCTGGACGGAGTTGGGCACGAGGTGCTTTTTTTTCGGCTCCAGAGTTGTCTCGGGCTGATGCTATGCTCATCTAGCTTCGTTGTGTCTAACGTGGGCGAGTTTAGCAGGAGCATATTGGGGTCGCATTTCAAGCATAATAACGTACGTTTCCTGTCTCTTGAATTTCACCCTCTTGTTTCAGCGCTGAATTTATTGTCCTATACGCAGTTCTCGTCCTTTGTCCGCCAACTTAACATGTATGGATTCCACAAGATCAATAGGGTACGTCACCTGTACCCCGTGTTGGTCGTGATGATCGCATCTCATCTGCTTTTGGTTCGCGCCGTCCTCGTCCATAATTCTGCACGCATACACGGACCGACGAAACTGCTCTGGCGCACAACGATCACGCTCCCAATAGACCCCTCGCGCTCAACGCACATCCACCTCTTCCCAAACTTGGGAGTTTTCCCATCCAAAATTTTTGCGCGCCCGCCCAGATTTACTAGATGAGATAAAACGCAAGGCGCTAGAACCAGATCCGAGAGAGAGGAACCGGTGAGGCTATGTCCGCAGGTAATTTCGAGACACCAGCACTGACATGCGGGCTCTCCGAATAGCGTCGAGCTTCCAGGTGAGGTTGCCCGTCTTCTATCCGAACTCCGCCAGGAGAATCGCGCGCTCTGGCGAGAAGTCAGGTCATTGGGAAGCCGTATACCGCAACATGTGTCACCCGCTGCCAACTACGCTTCGGCGACTACCTCGTCGAATTTCGGAGGAGCATCCCAAGGGTTGCAGTCTCATATGTCACCCCAGTCTCAGGGTGGTCTAGGTCATGTCCTTGCACACTCTAGATCATCGTCGAATAATCTGGGAGGTGATGATGGCGAAAGGGAGGGGGACTGGGAGGATGAGGATGGAATGAATGTGTCTATGAGTGGTCCCATGGCAGGTGTTGGGATGGGCATGGGCGGCAGTCAGGGCGGGGAGGAATGGGACACTCAGGGGTCACGATTTACCTTTGGGACCGGTGGTGGCGGATTGAACGTCCCCGGTTTCTCGTTCAACGCATTTGGAGCAGCGCCCGGTGGAGGGGAAGAGTGGAGGCGATGGGCGGAGGGCGAGATAGTCAAAGAGAGGAAAAGAGTCGAGAGGCTTGTTAGTGTTGTCAAGGCGCTGTTGGATGTTGTCGGAAAGGGTGTGTGTCCAGTGCCGGGTGGGGGCGCGAGAGGAAGTGATAGAGAAGGAGATGGCGGAAGTAAGTGTTGGATTCGCTTGGATTCTGATGCCGAGCCTGATGTCTTTTCTTTGCGTCAACAGTCCCTCCGAGCATCCTGCAAGAGCTCCACGAGATATCTCTGTCCTTTGATGCATGTGCTTCTCCCGTGACGATTCCCGTTGCCTCTCCCTCCTCGTCGCCCTCACCGCATCCATTTTCTCACCATCAACATTCGCCAAATATCTTCATCACCTCGCCGACCTCACCGTCGCCATTCCCTAGCTCTCACTCACGATCCCCATCTCGAGAATCGCAAACGCATCCCGATCCGGAGGCTTCGCACACGATCCTCCCCACGCTTTCAACACCCAACTCTGTGAATGCGGGACCCTCGCAATTTTCCCATGCCTTGCATACACCGTCATCGTCACCCACTGCGTCAGATTTTCCCTCTGCATTTTTCGGGCAAGGGCCGGGGCATGCTAGAAACTTGAATAGTCTCGGTTCCCATGCTCATGGGCATTTACCGAGGCAGCCAAGCATCACGCTCACGCTCGACACTGACGATGACGGGCGCGGGGAGGCGAAGCGACCTCGGACAGAGAGTGAACAAGACGCTCAAGATCGGGGACCGCTAAGGGGAACTGGGGGCGCGGGGGAGGACATGGACATCGTGCCCAGCGACGGCGGCGAAGATGTGAAGCTGCCTCTTGCGGGGGGACTGTCGTGTACCCCTCCGACTGGGAGTACGAACGGAGTGTCTTCCAAGGCAGCGGGGTTGCGCGCGAGGAGTGATTCGGCACCGATGTGGGGTGGGTGTGTGGGAGGTGAGGGGAGCCCGGGTGGTGGTCTGAGTGCGAACTGGACGGGGAGAGGGAGGAGCGGGAGTTCGTTTGGACAGTGAGAGGCGTGCGTTTTTTTTTTTTTGCGACGTCTATTTGCTTTCCTTTCTGTTTTCGTACTCTCCCCGCCCCCCATCCGCTTTTGTTTTGTTTTTTTTTCTCGCGGTCGTGTTCGATTTTCCTTTTGTATTTACGTGGAACGCATCTTTTTGATGCTTAGATATATGCGGGTATACGTATATGCGTGTATACGATGTTGTATGCATTTTTATCTTGGCTCTGTTTCTCGCGGGGCTTTGCGTTCAAATACGCTCACAGGACGCGCGATACGACGAGGCTACGAGCGGGTCGCGACGGATGAAGGGGACGAGAGCAGCACTTGGCTGATGGGGAATTACTTCCAGTACCGAAAACGGATAGGATAACTCACGTCGTGCCGACCGGACAAGAGAGTCAGTCCGCTTGTGCGCCGCGTGCCCATCGAACATCGTGCCACCCACTTTTTTCTTCCAGTCCCTTCTCTGAGCAGCATGAGCCTCTTGGACGATTCCTCTGCTCTTCTTCTTCCAACCGCGCGTGCTCCAACCCCTCGCTTTGGTCCCAAATTGCTCGCGTCGCTGCTCGTCGATTCCATCCCCGGTACGTCGTACCCCACCCGTCTCCTTCTTCGCCGTCTTGTTCCTCCCTATTTCTTTCCACCGTGCTGAAGCCCAGCTCTATCAAACAAAAAAAAAGTCATCCTGTCGTACGTCCTACAGAACTCGATACAGACGGTCTCCATCCTCGTCACCGGTCGCCTGGGGCCCGAACAACTTTCTGCAGCCGCATTCTCGATGATGCTGGCGTTCGTCACTGGCTAGTTCGACTCATGCTCGTAGAATTCCCATGATCCATATGTATGAGTGTGTGTGTGTGTTTTTCTCTGCAGGTTGGTGTATCGCTCTCGGTGGCGGATCCGCGCTCGACACGCTCGGTTCCCAAGCCTTCACGGGGGGCAGCCGCAAGACCGACCTCTCCATACATCTTCAGCGATGCCTAGTCCTCTTGTGGGCCCTCTTCGTCCCCGTGGCCGTTTTGTGGGCTTTCGTGGAGCCCGTCCTCTTGGCGATCGGGGAGCCGCCCCGACTCTGCAAGGACGTGCAAGACATCTTGCGACTGTTCGTCTTTGGAGCCCCGGGATTCATCGCCTTCGAGTCGCTCAAGAAATACCTGCAGTGCCAGGGTGAGTCTTCTCCGACACCCGCTCCCCCGTGCAGCCCGTCCCCCAAACGCCGTCGATAGGTATCATGCGCGCATCCACGTTGGTCCTGATCATCATCTCCCCGATCAATCTTGCGTTGAACGTCGCCTTGGTTCACTACACGCCCCTCGGACTGCTCGGTTGCCCCGTGGCCTTGTCCATCACTTACTGGCTCGCTTTCTTCCTGTTGATAATCGTGACACGGTTCTCGCCTGCGCACCAGGAAAACAAGACTTGGGGAGGTCTGCAGCCCCGGGCCGTCCTCAACGTCAAGAGCTGTCGTGGATTTCTCGCGTTGGCGCTCCCGGGGATCCTCATGGTCGGAACGGAATGGTACGCACCTTGCCCCCGCATCACATCCACATCTCGTTTCTAGCCCACCGAACAGGGCAGCGTTCGAAATCGTCGCGCTTGCCGCGGGACGCTTGGGCGAGCTTGCCCTGGCAGGACAGTCCGTCATCATGACCACAGATCACAGTAAAACATCCACCCCTCGATTTCTGTAGTCGGGTGACTGACCGTCGTTTTTCTTTCCAAGTCATCGCCACGATACCGTTTGGGTTTGGTACGTCTCCACGGCGAACGCGGTAGGGCGTACGAGGATGACCTGCATACAGGCGTCGTGGCATCCAATCGCGTAGGAAACCTCCTTGGCGCCAGGAGCGCCGCCGGCGCACGCACTGCAGCGCACGCAAGCGCAGTCCTCAGCGTACTGGTTGGCTTCACGATCATGATCATCCTCCTGGCCGCTCGAAACGTAAGTTCGATCGCGTTCCCGAGCTTCGACTCGCTTTGAACCAAGGGGGGCATTCTTCAGAAATTCGGTTACCTATTCAGCGACGACGAAGAGGTCGTGCGCCTCGTCAGCAAAGTCATGCCGCTCGTAGCGTCCTTCCAGGTGAGCCCCCAGCGCCTCGGCACGCAGTTACGCAACCGACCCATCGTCGGACCACGCGTAGATCGCGGATGGATTGGCGAACGCGTGCGGTGGCATTCTTCGTGGCCAGGGTGAGCACAGCTAGCACCGCGATCTGCCCATCTCCGGGTCCAGCTGACGAAGAAAAAAAATCGCAACGCGATCAGGCCGCCAGCACCTCGGTGCCTTCTTCAACATCGTCGCCTACTACGTGTTGGCGCTGCCGATCGGGATGACGCTCGCTTTCAAGCGACACATAGGCTTGCAAGGCCTCTGGATAGGTATTCATTCCCTGCGTTCGTCCATCGTGAGCTCTTTCTCGAATGACGTGCCCACAGGCCAAGTGATTGGGCTTTTCACCGTCGGCATCAGCGAATATTTCGTGATTTGTTTCGGCACAGACTGGGACCAAGAGGTCATGAAAGGGATCATCAGGAATGCGGAGGAAGCGAAGCAGAGGGCGTTACTTGAGCGTCGCCAGGAAGCCGGAGATGGACTCACCGACTGAACACCAACGACTTTAGATTTAGATGTGCACGGAAGCAAGGCAAGTAAAAGGAACTAGTTTATACCACGGTCCATAGTAGACTCTTTGGTTTTTTGCTTGTTCCCATGCATTCGAACAAGAGCGAATTTGCGGAAGGGACAGTCACCTTCCATTATGTCTGTATGCAGCTCAAGGTTCTCGACGATGTCAGCGCGTAGTCTGGGACACCCAACATACGACATGTCCATATCGACCCCCCCCCCCCCAACGAACAACATCATAGCTCATCTTTGGCTGGAGATTCCGTCGACTCTTTCGAAAAGTCTGCTGTCCCGTCCACTATCGACCTGAAGTACTTGGACAGCGGTTCATACTTGTTCCCTCCTATACCATGTAATTTGAGACGCTCGAGGGGAAAGAGGAGGGAGGGCGGGGATGGTAAACGCGTACCTTTGTATAGAACGGGGACGCTGGCGCCCGCAGGGTACACGATCACCTTCGAGAACCTGCCCTCCTCCCTCGCGGTGAACCCCAACGAGGCCGCAAACACGCCCTCCGGATCGCTGTGGTGCCCGAACGCGATCTTCTTGTGATAGTTGTTCCCCAGGACCTGCCACAGCAGTGGGAACTTCCGGTCCCTGTTCAAGAGAACGACGCGCGGCAGGTCGAGGTTCTGTGGCGTACATCGCGGACGCGAGCCAAGTCGAAGGGGTCCAAGATTCGAGGTTCGAGGTCCAAGTCACGTCAGATGAACGAGCACGCGAGAACCGGAGAAAGGAAAGAAACGAGACAGAGGGAACCCCGCCGAAAACGCACCTCGTCGAGCCATGCGGGAACCTCGTCCTCGCTCCGCAGCACCTTGACCTTGTTCGGCACCGCACGCGACGCCCACTTGATCAGCTCGTTCGACGTCCGCTCCCCAGACTCGTACTTCTGTCCCGGCAGCTGGCCGCCGCGAGGAAACACCTTGACCGTCGGGAAACCTTGCACGTCCTACCGCCCGAAACCCAAAAACCCAAAACCCAAAACCAGAACCAAAACCAAGCAAAAGAAAAAGAAAAAGAAAAAGAAAAAAAAAAAAAAACGGCGAGTGTCAGCCATCCGCGCGACTGGGCACGCGCGGGGGCCGCAGCCTCACCTGAGACGCGCAGAGCTGCCGGTTCGACTCGGCATCGCAGTCGACGGCGTAAAAGGGCACGAGCGGGCTGAGATTACCGGCGGCTTTGCTGTATTCCGGCGCCATCTGTTTGCAATGCTAAAAAGAAAAACAGAAAAACGGAAGAACTGTCTTGAGCACCGAGGACGCAGGGGACTCGGAACGAACGACTCACCCCGCACCACGGTGCGACGAACGCGACGACGCTCGTGCGCTGTGTATATGGGTCGTCAGGGTGGGTGGCGAGCGGGGGGAGGATTGCATGGGCAGTACGTTGTTTTTCAGGACTCTCTTGAAGCCCTTTGGACTCAGCATCTTGACCTTCGTGTCCTGAGGGAAGAGCGCTGCTGTCACCAAGGTCGGGAGGACGAGGAGAGCGATGAGCGTGTGCAGCATCATGGTGGGCGTGGTTGAGAGTGTTGGGACAAGCAGACGACGTGGCTCGAGTGCAATAGCCCCTGTTGCTCGAGGAAAACATATCTATACTATCACATATGCCATCGACATCAAACGCTCAGCAGCGAGAAACATCCATCGCATGTTCATTTTGTCCATTTCATCTCCTCAAGCACTCCCGTCGGCTCTCCGCCTCGAGACGGGCTTCGAGCGCTTGCGCTTCCTGCCCTCCGAGAACGCCTTCGCAGTTTTGAGGTCCCGTCCGAGGACATCGTCTCCCTTCACCGCGTAAATACGCACTATCCAGTTTTCCGAAGTGAACGCTTCCTCTGCAATCACGGAAGAAAAAAAAAAGAAAATCAGATCCTTCGTTCCCGCATCTCATAGCTTGCATTCCACTCACCGAGGTAGTTCAGCGTGGGCCCGTTCTGAGGCACAGTCTGTCCACGCACCCGATCCGTGGGCTGCTGTCCGCCAAACAGCTCCGCGAAGCGGTAATACGACATTTTGTACATCAGCGACTCCCGCATCGTCGGAGAAGCCTGGTCATCGACGCGGTACTCCCCCTTGTTGAAGTAGTTGGGCTCCTGGATCTCGTCCGGCCATACACCCTGTGCGATACGAACCATCCAAAGGAACTTGTTCAAGTCGTCTCCAGAGTACCCAATGAGTCCACCAAAGATGATCAGCACGTAGCTCACGTCGTGTTTGCGAAGGATGGGATAAGCCACCTCCTCGGAGGACGACATGGCTTTGCCGACGGTCGCGATGTGAGCTAAACAAAGCCATTGGGTGCACGTTCTCCGAGTCAGTGACTGCTTGACTTACTGTTGTTCCAAGTGTTGTTGTCAACCAACGTCGGGCGATCAGCCATGCCAGCAATTTGGTATCCGTAATCCCACCAGCTCATCACCACAGCATCCTCCGCCGTGTTCTGTCTCAACCAGTAGTATGCCTCCCTGAAATCATCAATGATATGTTGACTTCCATCTGGGCCAGACGAGGCAAGAACGACAGAGGGAGACGAGTACGCATTCGAAGTCACCCACGTGCAGTGCACGACGAAGAACAGGAGTAACCCAATGGTGTTGAAGAGGACAGTCAAGCGCGTGTCGAGCCCAAATATACCCTTGAAGGACTTTGAGGTGGATTCATCAACCGCGTGAGTGGCGGCGGCAACAGCAGAGGAAGCGACCCCAGAAACGAGCTCGCCAAGAGTACCTCTTGATACCACCGCAGTGTCCTTTTCCTTGGTCTTCTTTGCCTTTTTGGGAGCGGCAGCCGTCGAGGAGGTAGGGGTTGAAGTCGCACCGTTGGAACCCTTCGTGGTAGCCACTTGCGCTGATTCATTCGGTTCCGCTGCATCTGGCTCGGTGGGGTCAAGATAGGTGTCAAGGAGAGACGACAACGCAATTGCGGATGCCACACAGACGACGGGTGTCAGGGCAAGCATGAGACGGACCATGACGCCAGCGAAGTAGCTCGCCAACACTGCATATATGATCACGAATATGTGTTCATCCCGGAGCGAACGGAAGCACAACACGACGCCAGCTGGGAACAGGAAGATGAGGAAATGAAGATCCATAAAGAATGATGGCCATGCTGTGGGCTGGTGTTCGGAAACGGAGGCAATGATGGGAATGTACCTGCAAGGTTTGACATGTGAGATGGCTAGACCCTTGCAATTAGGAACGAAATGCACGAACTTCTTGGCATAACCGGTGTCCCACAACGAATAGAAACGACCAGTCCACGGTGCGATCCAACCCTTGTACGTGAATGCGACGATAGCAAAGAAACCAAGGACGCCAATAGCCACAACGCTCGCAAACAAGAGTTCCTGGAATTGTTTCGAGGAAACGTGAGAACGGACGAGCTGTGCAAATGCAACGATTTGCAGCAGTCCGAATACGCCTGCCATGAACAGTGAATGAAGGCGAATCAATGAATGGAACGCAGGAAGTTACCCAAGGCAGCCATGTGTTCACTCGTCCGGACAGGTTGAAACCCAACAAAAGGAACTTGCATACTTGCGAGTGTACCGATAGAGTACCACGTAGAGTACGCAACGTAGAGGCGACCGGAGTATCGACCCATAATAAGAAGCACGAGTGCATGCAGAGGAATCATGTTGGTAATGAACACGTATCCACCTGCAAGGATCCGGCATCAATTTTGAGGGTGGAGAGAATGAAGTAGGACGCGGTACGAACCCCATGCAGCAACCATGTAGAAGTAAAAGACGGCAGTAACAGCGCCGAAAAATGCACTGCCTTGCTTGAGTGCTTTGATCCAGCTGAAAAACGTGAACATGAGGAGGAAGATGGCGATGGCTTCATTGTCATACGACCCGGCGACGGAACGTGATATGTAGCCAGGCACAATCCCAATGAAGGCTGCGGCCAGCAGACCAGCACTGTCATCCTTCATTTCTCTCGTGAACCTGCGTATACAGATCAACGACCACGTTAGCTAACGGAAGACAGGAGATGCACACATATAAGTAGCCCATGCAGTCAAGGCGCTGAAGCCGGGTGCTAAAAGGACACAGATGTTACGAATGTCTACCGGAAGATTCACAGCATGGAGGAGATTGTATATGACCCCACTTGTGGCCATGAGACCTGGGTAGATGGTACCACCGACGACACGACCGAGGGGGTACCATGCGGTGGGATCAAACCAGTTCCAAAATTCCTAGGGAGGTAAATGAGCGGCTTTGGACAATGGGCGACGACGCAGCGTACATGAAAGCCTTTCGAAGCGAGAACCCGAGTTGCGCGGCTGTGACACGTCAGAAGGTGTTTCGTTCGCGAAAACCGACGTGAGGAGACGCACTAGTTGAACCATGGATCGCTGAGGGCGGGGCAGTGAGGTGAGAGACGGACAGGCCAAGCGAACGGGGTACACACAATTCGTGAATGATACTCTCGAAGTTTATGACAGCAAACAGACGGGAAGCGATAGCAGCACCTGATATGAGGCCGAGGGCTACGATGCGGAGAAGGGAAGCAGTATTTGCGACGACAGCCGGGGGAAGATTCTTAGGGAGCGGGTATGCAGTCGGCATGGCCGCTGCGGTACGAGGAGGGGATCAAAGAAGTGACACTACAAGTTGAGGCCAATGGCGACTGCGCAAGAAGTTGGGTGGAGAAGTCGACGTGCACTGCTTATGTCACCACATTACTTCCTCCAGTATCACCGCCGTTGCCTTCACAACTTACAATCTGTGCTGCCCCAGTGACCAGCAGGTCAGCTGGCTCCAGAGACTGTGAAAGCCCGTCTAAACCAACTCGGTGCTCAACGACATCCGGGAGCATCATGTCTAAGACGATCTCAAAATGTAGGGGTGCTGCATGTGTGGATGCGCGATGCTAGCCGCTGGGACGATACGGAGTCTTGCAGGATTGCCTGGAACAACGGCAGAGATAGGATGGCTTGCCTGTGCTTGCGAGGGCCGCCGCGTAAAGTAGATGGTCGAGTTGCGCTACATTGGCCCGACATCTTTGTCTTCGCTGCATCGAGAAACGAGAGACTTTGGTACCGGTGAGCCATAGAGAATGATGCTGACTCCACTACAGGCTACGATCGCCCACATATCCCGGTGTCACCCGGGGATATCTTCGCGGAAATCCAGTGAGCCCTCTGCCCAGACCGATCCGATTGCCGTGACGCGCCCTGTTCAAAGTTGGTCGGCAAAGGCGCCAGAGCATGCGTGGTGCACCGACACGGTTCAAGTTCGCGCACGAAATACCCAATCTGCTCGAGGCTCTGACCACGCAGCGCATTATCATACTCTGGTTTCAGGCTCGCTCTCCAAATCTGGCCAACACGTGTATTTCATCACCCAACTCTATGTGAACTTGCGGAAACCTCGAGGCCCACCGCTCGTGCCTACATCATGCATCTGCGCCCCCCACCCCATATAAGACGCCGTTGATTAACGGTATGTATCATTCACGACTGCCCTACCAGGCGCACCAACGATAATCAGCCAGCCTCCTCGTCCCTTGACGTCTGTATACCCTTGATTCCCTTAAATACCCAGGATTCCTTCTCGCTGTATCGATACGCTGACGACCCTCATCTGTCGACAATGCTGCCCATTTCGGAGTTCCACTTCGCGTTCTGCGGTATTGCTACCGTCGCAGCCACTCTCGGTTACGCCTGCGCCCGACGAGCCGCCGTCCTTTCCCTCGCTTCAACGAAAGAGTCCAAAGCGTGAGTCGCTGAAAATCAGCCTCCGCTGAATGCAATAACACATAGCGGCCGACAGCGATGTCGAGGCCGCCCGCCCCGAAGAGCGAACCCTCAAGCGTAAGCTTGACGACTTTGACGAGCACACTTTTGACGCAGAAGAACCATCACGGCCGATGAAAAAGAACAGGAATCCGCCTTCTGACCAACAGAAATCAGACGAGGACGTAAGGACTTCCGGTCTGTTCGTTTACTTATCGAAATCATGTCCAACCAGGAATGGCAAGTCATCGTGGCTCCGCCCCCTTACAAAGCGGTTGGTCCCCGGCAGCCAGAGGAGCCTGTGCAGGATAACAGCGATCCTCCTCAAGAAGACACTCTCAATGAGCAGGATGCTACGCCCGTTAGAGAGGTAGTAGGATTCCCTTTCCATTCACCGAGCCTCATGTCTGATGGCCTTCTTCTAAGACACCTCCAGCGCATCCTGAGACCTTGTCACAACCGGAGGAAAAAGGAGTGGAAGCTGGGCGTTGCTCCACTCCACAACATCCCCAAGCTCACTTACCGTTTCATGATCCTGAGGCTCCCCCAGCACGTCCGGTGATGCCACCCAAGCCTGCCATTCCAGCTGCAACAAATCGCATCGATGCCTTCTCTGCATTTGCTGGCTCCCGCTCACCATTTGCCTCGTGCTCCAGCTCCTTCGGCGCTTCACCTTTTGCCCTCTCCGGCCAGAATGTTAAAATTACTCCCGCATGGAGGCGTGACAATGATTACGTCCCTGATGTGTCCGCTCAGGCTAGCCCCGCGAATGCGCTGGCGCCATCGCCAAACGATGCATTGTCATCAGTAACGACTAAATCTTTCCCTTGTAAGCTGTTTCTACCAGCCCGCTTGGTTGTGTTTTCTAAGGCTTTCCGCAGATTTGACAGGCGAAGAGGACGAAATCGTCAAGGCTGACCTCAAGGGTGTTAAACTCTTTATCAAGCGCGGGGGCAAGGAGTTCACCGACGGGATGTACGGGCATATCAAAATTCTCGCTCGCAAGTCTACGGCCCAGAGAATAACCAACGGGGAGCCGCAGGAGACCGGGGCCGAAACCAACTCTCGAACTCGTATACGTAAGTCACCTTACCCTCGAACCCTCCTCCACCGATCGTTGAATGTCGCACCACCTGTCCTGTGACATTGCCTCTTATCTGCCCACTTCACGACGAATTGCTCGTCGCTTGCAGTCTTTCGCCGTGATCCATTGGGGCAGGTATCGGTGAACGTTGGTCTACGCCCTACAATACGGTGCCACTTTGATGCAGCGGAGAACATTTTGCGCGTCATCTCAATGGAGCAGGTGACGATAGACGGAACGAATCCGAAAGAAGACGTCGTCGTCTACGCCTTGAAGGTCCGCTGACGCACCGCTTCATCCCTCGTAGCATATCTATACCTTACCCGCGCCGCGCCTTGCCCACACAGCCCGGACGCGCCCAGAAAGCAGACTTTCAGACATTTGCCAAGACGCTGTGCGATTACGAAGGGATCCAGGCGAGGGAGGTCACGAGCTCGACGGCCCCTGAGCGTTACGCCGTACCACCATGACATATCTCTCTTCGTCCCGGGCAAGTGGACGCTGCTTGCCGATCAGGAGTCAGGCCTCAGGATGCAGGTCGTTCCGAGGCATGCGGGGTGTGGGGGGATTAGGCATTGCGCGCTTGTGCGTTTACGTTCTGGCGACGTGCGTTCGCCGGCGGATTATTTGGTACGATATGTAACGGCGATGGGGATGGCCGGGACGACGAGCATGGGCAATATAGTAATCGAACCAGATAGAAGTGGGGGATATACAGCGTCTAGAGAATGGCAGGGAGAAGGGGGGTCATTTGACAATGAGCGAATTGGGTGCGACCCCCCGCGACACCCTCACGTGTTCGGGTCGCGTTTGCTTAGGACCTCCGAGTCCCCTGTGTTCAGCGCATGCTCCCCTTCCACCGTTCGACATGACTCGCGGGTTCAACTCTCCTGCAGCCCAAGCTCTCCCCAAGGTCTCGTTCGTGGTGGTGCAGGGCGATGATTCCGCACAACCTGCTGGTGTACACGACCTACAGGCAAGGTCATATGGATGTGCGTCGCCCACGCTGCGCCGTCGAGTCTGCTGTTGACATCATGCTGCAAGACAACGACTTCTCGGAGTTCCAAAAACCGGACCATTACATTCGATACATCGGTAGGTGCGGCCCCGTCGTGCTTCTGCCCTGTTCTGATGCCTAGCAGAGCCTTTGGAGAAGGATCTAGCCATTCAGGTCGAGTATGACATGGACGAGCAAGGTTTTCGTTTTCTCGCCGTAGTTTTTCCGCGCAGAAGCACGCTCGCTCATACACAGCTGGCGTGCAGACCAGGAATGGTTAGATGCAGTCAACGTCGAGCGAAAGAAAGACCAGATCAACCCCGTCTCGTACGAGACGTTCGAAGTCATCATGGATCGCCTGGAGAAGGAGTATTTCGACTTGGTATGTCGCATGTCTCGTACGCCGGTGCGACCATGTCATCCATGTCACGACATCATCTAGACCAAGAACATCCCTAAGCCTGACTATGCCATGCCTTCGGAGGATTCCACGTGTGCTATATGCGACGACTCGGAAGGAGAGAATAGTAACGCCATCGTGTTCTGTGACGGATGTAACCTTGCTGTACATCAAGGTGCGTACGCAAACTCGACGTTCTGCAGAGTGTTCTCAAAGGTCAAGATTGTTACGGCGTTCCTTACATACCTGAGGGACAGTGGCTCTGTCGAAAGTGCACCGTGTCTCCCGAGAACCCAGTGGTAAGCACGCTCTCTCTTATGAAGAACTGATAAACGACCTGCAGACCATTTTCAGTCATGTATATTTTGTCCCAACGAGGGTGGCGCATTTAAACAGACGACTCTCGGTGACTGGGCTCATTTGTTATGTGCAATATGGATTCCCGAGACCAGAGTAGCCAATGAGGTTTTCATGGAGCCCATCACGGGCTCTGAGAAAATTCCAAAGCAACGATGGAAGCTAGTGAGCCTGTCAATCATAGCTACATGCATGGCGCTACCATAGATTAACGAGCCGAATTAGAAATGCTCGATATGCGGGATTCGAGAAGGAGCCTGCATTCAATGCACCAAGACGTCCTGTTTCCTTGCCTTTCACACTACCTGTGCTAGAAAGGAGAAACTTCTGATGCCCATGAAAAGCACGCAAGGTTCGGAGCCCGTCACGCTCACCTGTTATTGCGAAAAGCACCTCCCGGTATGTCATATCCTCACGATTCGCTTCAGTCCGACTTATTTACCGGTGTACGCAGAAAGAGCAGGTGGAAGCACGTCTTAAAGCTCTCGCACACGACCACGTTTCTTCTAGTCCGATTGCGAAGCTCTCTAAATCTGCCAGGGCATACGCGAAGACATACAAGACCGGCCCGCCCCTCGTCCCTCAGATCATTGTCGACCGCATTCTCAATTACATCACCAAGATCAACGTGCGCAAGAAGCCGGAATTCGTTCAGATGCTTTGTAAATATTGGAGCTTGAAACGTGAGGGACGACGGGGCGCACCTTTACTGAAGAGACTGCATCTCGAGCCGTGGACTGCCTCCAACGTCGGCAAGTTACTGAGTGAGGAGGAGAAGGCGGTGAAACTCGAGGTGGGTGTTCCTTTGCAGGATCGTCGCTGCATGACCCAACCATGTCCAGCACTTGAAGCACGTCAGAAAAGATCTCGAGATGCTGCATGAACTAGCCTTGCTGTCTCGCAAACGAGAGAGCCGCAAGCTCGCGCAAGCCGAGGCCATACAAAAGGTGTTGGATGCCGCTCTCTTTCCTCATCTGGCGCCTATGCGTCTCGCTTTCGAGAGGATTCTCGCGTAAGTAACAGAAAGCGTTGAAGTGGGCAGGCCATTAACGAATCGGTAGCCTCGACCGTAACGGCCTGTTTAAGCATCCGGTTTCTAAAACCGAAGTGCCCGATTACTACGAGGTTGTGAAGAACCCCATGACCTGGGACACCATCGATGCAAAGTTAGACAGACACGAATACTGGGATTTCGAGGCATTCAAGGTGAGTCGGAGAGGGCTCGTTTCTGGGTGGTCGGTCCGTGACTGTAAGATATTCAGGGCGACGTCGAGCTCGTACTGTCTAATGCGACCCTATACAACAACCCTGGGACGTCCTTTTACAAGACTGCCCAGCGAATGCAAACGACCGTTCAACCCATCCTCCGAGACTTGGTCTCGCTAACTCACCGACACCCGCATGCGGACGGTGACAATGACAACTCTCTGGATCCTGTGGGCGACTTTGAAGCTCCCCTGGAAGCTCTCCGGCTGCTCGTTTCTCGAGAACGTATACAAGACGCCGTAAGCCTCGTTCTTGAGACCGACCCGCTCACTTCTCTATTCGATTATGAGCTAGGGCGGATCAAACCGCCGCCGCCGCCACCGCCACCGCTACCAAAGCCACAACCAAGCAAAAAGAAGGCCGCGAAAGCTTCCAAAGCCGCCAAACCTGGTTCTGTCGATGTGACCCCCGGCTTCCGTGCCCCTCGTACGCGGCGAGCACTTGCAGCGGCAGCAGCCTTCGAGGCGGGAGCTGCAGGAAGTGCTGTTGATGAGGAGAGCCAGCAAACGCAGGAAGCTGGCGCCGGAGACGCGACGAAGAAGCCAAGCAAATGGCGAACGACTGGTCAGCCAGAGGTCCCGCCGATGGTGGCAGACGTGGACAGTCAGGGCTCGTTCAAGCTGTTCGATGCCGGATGGATCCTACCCACAGGGCAGAAACGAGGAGGGAGGCGAGTTGTCGAGAAGCCATTGCTGGCTCCGCCGAGGAAACGAATGCGAACAAGTGCGTATCGAAGAACTAGCGTTCGTGTGGCCGCGGCTGAGGGTTACGGTTCACTTTAGCTGAACGCGAGATGTCGAAGCTCTCGACCGTCAGTACGGCTGCGTCCGAGAACCAGACGATGCATGGGACGACGGTTCCTCCTGAGGAAGTCGCTGGACCGTCGGGTCTGACGGCGGAAGAAAAGGCGGGAGCGGATGTGCCAATGGACGTTGATCAACCAGAACCAGAGCCTTCTGTCACCCTCGCTCCCGAGCCTGAGCCTGAGCCCAAGGTGCAAGAGACGCGGTCCCAACTGGACGCGCCTATCGCTGCGATCCCACGGGTTCCCTATACGAAGATCATCGCGGTGCATGGCAAGATCATCATCGAAGAGCTCGACACGCCAGCGACGCGCCGAGAAAAAGCTATACGCCGGAAGGCAGAGAAAGCGGCTGCCGCTGCTGTTGCTGCACAATCGCACTCTCAGTCTACCCGCGAAAATGGCGATGGCCACGAGTCCGACTTATCCTCACTTAGCGAGCTCGAAAGTGAAGAGGAAGGAGGAGGGGTAGAAGCGGCTAAGGATCGACAAGCTGTGAGGGCCCCCCAGCCAGCTCAGCCAGTCGCGAATCCTTCTGCGGCACCGCAGCGTGCTGGGCCAGGCGCGGTTATTCTTCCAGAGGGCAAGACGCTGGAAGGAGGGACACTCGGTGGGCGATCTAATTTTTTTTTTTCTGATGATACATCCGCTAATCTGTACCTCTAGTGTGGGCGAAAGCAGGTTTGTGGAGCCCGTTTCCGGCGTCGCGGTACGTTCTGACCCTTGCATCAGACACCTACCCGTGGTGGCCAGCGGTGGTCTATGAACCAGACGACGAACGCATTCCTCCTGCAGTGCGGAAACAACGTGATGCGGCGCGTAAAACAGGCGACGGTCCCGTGCACTTGATTCAGTTCTTTGACAAGGCATCTCAATGGTACGAATTGTCTGTTGTCTGTGGATCCGAGCTGAAATGGCACGCGCTTTCCAGGCAATGGATTGGGGCGGGTAG
This sequence comes from Phylloboletellus chloephorus, assembly GCA_038091355.1. NCBI lineage: Eukaryota > Fungi > Basidiomycota > Agaricomycetes > Boletales > Boletaceae > Phylloboletellus > Phylloboletellus chloephorus. The sequence goes on along the minus strand of JBBPOI010000217.1, from coordinate 2,937 downwards.
ACTCCTGCTGCTGGGCGAAGACAACGGTGAGCGACATGTATGAGCTCACAGACGGTCGTTTTTCTCAACCCCCGCTGCGACCAGCTCTGGACGCCGAACTGCTGGCTCCGACCTCACGGCGGCAACGCTGGAAGACGGCGAGCATCCGGAAAGACTGTCGAGACGCCTATGCGTGCGTGAACTGATGCGCTTTTTCTCTTGGTGATGACCTGTTCATTGATGATGCCCCGTTGGACTCTGCAGACGGGCAATCGCAGAGATGGAGACGGAGGCTGACATGGCTGTAGAGCCTGATGCCATGGAAACGGATGTGGTGTCGCCAGTTGCAGAACTACGAATGGAGGATGCGGCTGGAAGGCCGGACGGGACGGGGACGGACGACGTCGCTGCAGAGGGAGGTGGTGTTCCGGAGCTGGCGGCTCCTGCGGGATGAGATCTTTTAGTACACATAAGAACGAATCTATGCACGACGACGAGCAGTGGGTGATTGGTTGACTTGCGAGAGGGGGGGGGGGGATCGATCGAATGCTAGTCTGGGTGTGAGAGAGACCCTCCGATGCCATGCGAGCTGGTCTCTCGGAGAACGGCCGAGGGCACGGTATACCACCTGGGGGTGGAATAAAAATGATTCAAAGATGATAGTCGAGCGTTCTCGGGTATCGAATGCCTATAACTCGCGTTGCGCGTTCTGTTGCGCGTTCCGTTCCCCCACCGACACGTCTGGTGTCTCCGGGTCCAGACGAGACGAAGTGGGGTCATTGAATGAAGCAAGACGGTCCCCTCGAAGTTCCCCACCCGTCCAGGGAAACGTTGGGGGTGGACGCCTGGATGGCACACACGTGTGCCCGGTGACCATACGATGGTGTCGTTGAATATTGAATCTGTGTAGCTATCCGCGAGTGACATTCGTCGCAAGATTCGCTTACCCGTGACTTGAGTGAGGAGGGTGCAACGAAACCTTCGACGGTGCTACTCATTTTCTAGGAAATAAGGTGCTCCCGTAGTACCGAGTCCGTGACCGGAACTCAACACCATGAGGGATGCGCATCTAAAACAAGGTCCACAATGTCGTTATTACAGGATATGATCAGCAAGTTACATCCCACTCCCTTTGACCAAGTCAAATCATACGCTCAACACCCCCGCCACGACGGACGTCCTAGCCCCGTGCCCAAGACGAAGCCGTGGATCACCGGACTCCCGCTGATCCATCATTCCGAGCCGAGCATAAAAACACCTCCCCGAAAAGTTCGCGTGGGCCACCTGAGCTCGAACGACCACACCACTCTTCCCCTCCTCGCCGGGAAGAACGCCCGCGTGATCCTGCGCGGGCCGAGACCGCTGTCCGGCGGAGCACCACGACGCTTCTTCCAGACGCCGCACGACCCCGTGCACCAGAGACCGTCCAATCCCCCTACGCTGATACGCGGGCAGAACGCCGAGCGTGAGAAGCGTTATGTGCAGTCGGGCGATATCGGAGCGCAACTCTGAGGACTCTCGATCGGCACGAATCGCGTGTCTGCGGCACCCGACGACCGAGCTTGGTTGCGAGAGATCCATGGCTGCTGAAGCAAAGCCGACGACAGCCCCTCCGTCCGTCGCGATCAGGCAGAGATGTCGTGGATGGACGAGAAGTTGGACGAAGAACGCCGCGGGATAGGAGACAGGGAGGAGGCTGCGCTGCAACGCTATTATGCCGGGAAGAAATGCACGCGAGGAGAGCACTTACATGCAGCGCACGTACTTGAGGGACGTCAGATGCTTTCATGACGCGGAGAACGATACCGTCGGGCGGGCAAGGTGGTCCTGTGACCTCCCTGCGGAAGCTAGGGCTCATTGTGGAGGTAAGACGAGACTCGTCTGACGGGAATGCTGCACGATGTTAATTGGTGGGGACTCTAAGGGGCTCCAGAAGCTTCCTCGCACACGTATCTGGAGATTGAGTGGAAGATACCTTGTGGCCAGTGAGCTTAATATCTCCGCATCACATGCAGAGGTCCGAGGTAGTCTTCTGGTGGTACAAGACCTATCCGGCGATGCATATTTCCTTCGGGACCCGCTGTCAGTTTCAGTGTTCGCTACTGTGATGGCCGCACCGGAGTATCTGCTTTCATTTATCGTCCGTGTCAGACGCGGTAGGCTGGGCTGTCTCACTTGCGACGTTGGATGACAGTCTGGGTTGATGTTGACGCACCAAGCTCTGCAGCGCGGAAGCATCACTGCTTCGGGGAGCAGTCAAGCCTCCGTGGCTGCTGCTCAGTTCAGTTTGATCTGTCTTAGCAAATGGTCAATGTCTGTCTCGTAGATCAAGTTGGGTGGAAGAATGATCATGCCGGGGGTATCACTGACCCTGCACTCGGCAAGAAACGTGACACGTAAAACTTGTATAGGACTCTCACTTGCTGATCCACCTCAATCATGTCTTTCGCTGCTGCGCCTCGCCATTCTCTTCGTGCAGCGCCTCTTGCCCGGGTGTTCTCAACGACACTCCCTGTTCGCTATGAGAACGTGCTTGTATCCAGACCGGAGCCCGGAGTCGCTCTCATAACCCTCAACAGACCCAAGGCCCTGAATGCGCTGAACGCGGCCCATTTCAGAGACATTGCCAGTGCCCTGAAAGAGGCAGACGACGACGCCAGCGTTGGCGCGATGGTCCTCACGGGCTCAGACAGGGCGTTCGCAGGTCGGTGATGCGTTTCCGACCGTCCTCTCGCACTTGAACCTTCTTTTCCGTCCAGCTGGAGCTGACATCAAGGAGATGAAAGACAAGTCATGTAATGCACAGTCTCGTCCTCGTCTGCGGTAGTATAACGAGCCCCCTTCCCAGTCGCCGAAGCTTACACGTCCAACTTCCTCGTTAACTGGGAGATGATCTCCAAACTCAACAAGCCGGTCATCGCCGCAGTCAATGGCTATGCGGTATGCTGTCTAACCCTC
>JBBPOI010000216.1:0-20407 GCA_038091355.1 Phylloboletellus chloephorus | reverse complement strand
CCTGGGGTGTAGATGTCGAGGTAGTAGTTCCCGTTGACTCGGTTATGGCCCGTTACTCATCACAGGATGCTAGGCCGAGCAGGATGGCACCTTGGTGGCCACCGATTACAAGATCCTTGATTCCCTAGCTGCCAAGTCATGGGCTATAAAACTTGGGACGGAGGCTGCAGTCTCAGTGCTCAGCGTGGACAGCATCATCATGAGCAAACCCGCTGGCGGACCAAAAGTACCACAGCAAGCGGGCAACTGGGACGAAGATGACTAGACATGTATCATGTCCACTTGATGGGGCAAATTTAGTTAGACTGCAGTACAATAATAAAATCTGTGCCAGTTCCGACTAATGGATGATGGACCAACTTGTGTAAAAAAAAGTGAAGGAGTGGAAGTGAGATCTAGTGAGAATGAAGACAGTGCGTTTGGGATCTTGTACATGTTCATGATAAATGTGCCACGGACTGACGGAGACAGGGGGGAAAAGGAAAAGAGAGACCCAAAGAAGAGTGCCAGAGAATTAACACGACCGTCCACCAATGTAGAGAGCCTCCCAATGACTATGTACAAGCGCCATCGTTGGCTCATCATTCTTCCTCGCCAGTATGGATTGATTGGGAGGGAGGAATGTCCTCTTCCTCATCTTCCTCCAGGATCGGCGCTTCCATATCGTCTTCTTCTACATCGTTTTCTGCCTCATAATCTTCGTCAAATATGACATGGAACTACGTTTCGAGTCAATGCAACCCTCGAAGAACCTGTCAATCGAGCTACGCACATGAGTGATGAGAGCCTTGACGAGTTTGTGAGTGTGTCCCATGTTGGCGAGGATGAGAGCAAAGTCGTTCTGTGGTGCGCGCAGCAGGTTCGGACTGAACACGATGGCGAGCGCTTCCGCCGTCATGTGATTATGATCCTCGAAATCTGTGACTCTGGACGGACGATGAGATGAAAAGGGGCTTCCTTGCAAAGAAAAAAGAAGACACACTTGTCAAGATGTTCGGCGATGCGTTTCAGTAAATCAAAGTTAGATCGTGGCAGCGCATGGACGACACGTCGAATGCTTGACAACCGCGCATGATGATTTTCCACCTCTGTAATCACACGCGGGATCAGACGGCTGTATGGAACAAGATAAAAAAATCGACATACTGATGGCGTCGATGATAGCAAAGTAAGCCGACGAAGGGAAAACAGGTTCCGGCAAGACCCTAAACCATGCTTTGATCAAATCACAGATAGCATAGACGTCCGTCCTCTCAGTAATAGGCATTTCACCCCTGTTGAACGCGTCACGTAGGGCATTGATTTCAGAAGTGGCTCCTGCGATACGATCTAGGACGTGTCGGAGTCAAGGACACTTGCCTCCACGGTAAACAGACGGACTTACAAATCCCAACTTCGGTCAGACCACGGGTCTCTACTTCGGACAGACAGCTCGCGATCACAGTAGCGACGGCGCCTGGCTGGATTTCCGTCCCACCTGCTTCACGTTCAAGCAAGAACTCCAGTTCCACACCAAAGACTAGGATCTCTCATGAGTACTATTTTTCTCGGCTACGAATCTAAGCAACACTCACCAGCTGAAGGATCCCGCGATGCTGACGGTACTCCGACAGGATCATGGATATGGTCAGACAACTGAGGCTTGGGCGAGTTACCGAGGTATGTCAGACGTCGCTTCGCAGCGACCTTCGACACGTTAGTGATAGTTTCTATCCAGTTTATCATCTCCTGCCTCGAAATTGTCTGCAGCAGGTATTGCTCTCCCTCTTCCGTCTCGAGCTGGAACGTATACGACCTTTCGTTGTTGACAAACTGGGAAACTTTGGCATCGACGACAGAGAGAACCAGCGACGGCTTCCCGGACGGCGCGAAATCCAGTTCCGCAGGCGACTTCTTCATGACCAGCGTGTGATCCGTGAACGCACTCGAAATGGGTCGCATCAAATGGAAGAACGCAGACGAGTAGCTCTTCTTCATGCGATGCTGCTTCTGGGCCTGAGTCATCATCGGTTTTCGGGGCCGCATCACCTTGTTGAGGTACTCGTCGCGCCGTTCCATCCGCAGCTGCTCCTGCTTCTTGTCTTTGCTGAGGCGATCGTACAGGTACCTGTCTCGTTTGATTTTCTCGTGCTGGAGCGAGACAAGACGTTGGAAAGGTCGGACGATCTTCTTCGCGGATGCAGAGCCACTAATCTGGGCTTGAAGAGCTTCACGCTGCGCTTCCTCCTTGATACCGCGAAGATCAAAGTGAAGGACGCCCACTTCCTTCTCGATGTTGTTCAGGCGCTCGAAATCCCGCCGGTCGACATCTTCCCTGGAACGAGAACGCTTGCTGATCAAAGTCGGCGTGTTGAGTATTAGGTCGCACAAGTGTCTAAGGGGACGTAAGAGTACCGCGAACATCGACTGGACAGTGATTCTGACCTGCGCTTATCCATGTTGATGATGAATTGTGGATCCTCCGACGATATCGTCACCGTATTCGGAATGCTAACGATCTCAAGTATACGTTCAAGAAGCCAACTGATATCGACGATCAGCAGATCTCCACACGGCCTCTTCGGAACAGTCGGTCGAGAAAGTAGAGTGCTGAGGCTATCACATTGGACACCACGGATGTTGGCCATGTTCTGCCACGGACGATGGTGCGTGCGACTCTCGGGACTGATGACGGCAGCAGTGACGACAGCTTCGACAAAAGATCGTACAAGGGGTCGTTCGTGGGGCTCAGAAAGGGTGGAATTTCCCTCGAGACTACGCATGCGAGCAATTTCAATGGCTCGTATACACAAGTCCATTCGGGCCTGACGGTTCCGAATGCCAATTTTGGGTGCAACGAGTTTCGAGATGATCCATTTGCGGAGGATGTTGTAAGCCCGTATACAACTCCGGACGCTTGGAGGAAGGAGGCGGTAAACGGAATCTTGAGCGTCGGATATCATTGAGGACGGTTCGACCTCCATGAGATGGGAGAACATCGTCTGAATGTCGACGTCATCCAGGTAACTGATCTCCCGCCCAGAAAACCAACCCGTCCGGTCAGCGCTTTGCACTTCAAGCAAGTCAGCGGTGATGAACAAATCCTTTGACAAAACATAAGTAGAGAACCGATTATGCTAACAGAGAATATCACCTCTTCCGAAACATTACTGAAAGCAGCGTAGCCCATAGCGTTCAAGTTCTCCACCAAATCGTCAGCGGTGATGTGATCGATATCCGGTGCTTGATTACCGAAACTTCGAATGTATGAAACTGCACTAGACGACCGAAGGACAGCGACCGCAAGAGCTGGTGGGCGCAAGGTGTGGGATATGAACGTCGACAAAGTATCCTTCCTGGTCGCCTCCAATCCATCCCAGGCCAGAGCAAGCTCAGCGTCATCCTCGACTGGAACACAGTCGGGCACCGAACGATCCAACTGCGCTTCCAAAAAGGCTCGAATCGTGTCGTAGAGCTGGATGTCGTCTAGGCAGTCCTGCGCACCTCCCCCGGAGGTAATCCACTCGTTTAGAGCCCCAAGGATTTCAGAACGGTACTGCACAACGTGGATTGGCGTGTTCGTAGAGGTGGTGCTAGAGGGTCGACTCCCTACAAACCGTTTGCGCAAAAGCTACGTCTCGCTGAGCGTCATGAAAAGGTGCCAAAAGCGTTGGGCTCACCTCGAAGAATACAATTGGAGTAACGAAGCTGCGGAACACATTCCACCACACTCGCGCGAACTCCGAGTGATCGACGACCAAGTCCCTGGTGTTTCCATCCCGCAGCGATGTTTCCCCGTTGTCATCTGCAACTGCAACCGAAACGCCTTTGAGACCGTGAATGAGAACGTTCACCAGCCTGTCAAGAGTGCCGGCTTGCACGAGCACCCTGATGGGCCGCTCGGTCGAGACCTCCGTCATAACTGCGTGGTTTGAACGTGCAGATATGGCAGGCAGAGAGTTCCTTCGCTGCACACTACTCTTACGCTCGAGTCCCTGAGAGGACCCTGGCTTCACTCGGATAGATGGCGTACGTGTGATCATTCTGTCGCTCCCCGCGGTGTCGATCACTGAACTGGGCGGTCGAGACGGCGCGCGTGAAGTCGGTCGCGAAGCTGAGCTCGGATCCTTGTCCGGACGTGCCACGAGAAGTAGCTCTCCATCGTACACAGGTATGGCGGTCCCTCCTAGATCGACTTCTCCCAGCTTTAACAATTTATCTCTGCTGGTTGTAGGATCATTCTTGTTGAACGGGCGTAAAGATGTGTCCAGGTTGCGAAGTTGCTGGAGATCCTCCACGCAGAGCTTTGTTGGGCCACTCTCGAGGCGACCTCTCCATACCTGACCACGATCGATAACCGAGACAGTTGGCAGAGTTTCGACGAAGAGAAGGGGAACCAGAGGGTGACAATGTGTATGAGTAGATTGAGACCAGAAATACGGCTCGAAGAGTCCTTTCCTCCGCGGTTCGGCTACCAAGGAGAGGGACATGAACTGGTCGATGCTAGTTCTAGAATCAATGTCAATTTCTACTCCAATCTGGTGTGACGTACCGCTGGAATTTCAGACTAAATGCATTCTGCACGCTATTTCCACCAGACAAGTCCTGCCAAAGTGAGACCAGCTTAGCAATGTCCGCCGAGAGTGAGGCTGTCTCGACTGGCGTTCTGGAACAGAGAGCGAATTTCGTCCTCAGGCCCTCGAAAATATCCCTGGCCGTCAGAAGCGGCTGGGCTATCCAGTTTTCGTCCACCTCATCTCGCGCACGATCCAATTCGTGGCGGATCTGTTCCTTCGTTTGCCCTCCCCAAGCGGTAACCATGGGCTCTTTCGCGGTGGCCATATGTCCATCAATCTCGGGATAAATCCACGATTCGACAGCCATGACACTCTGTCTATCAGCACGCCTCCACGCTTTATTCAATCTTGCCACAGGACGCGAGCACAAAGCAGCCGATATCGCCTTCCAGGAACACTCGTCTCCGGCGATACGGCAGAGCTCACCAACCCTTGCCCATGTTGAGATGACCTCGGAACGCGAATGCGTGCGGGACGTTCGGTCCAGATGCGAGCTGTTGGTGCTGGAAGAATCGGAACCAAGAATTTGCATCAAGAGCAATCTCGAAAGCCAGTGGGGATGATCATCGCTACCAAAGAACTTGGCAGAATGTGGTGACTCGGTGTGGACTTCACTGTTGGCCTCTCCAGGAGAGGTGTCAGCGCCAAGAACGAAGTCGGCTGTTAAATTGTCAGGAAGGTCCTGGAACACACGTCGATGGAATATTTGAAGACTGGAAGCGATCGTGTGAGGATCGAGCAGCGAAAGCACCTCGCGAGAGAAGCCATCCTGCGCAAGCATCGACCAGATTCTTTGGGATCTCTCCATTGGATCTGCGAATGGAAGCTGCGGGCGCTGCTGCCGAGGGTTGAGCGGCTTTCCTGGAGAAGTGGGTAGGGGGATGCCCGCTGTTCCTAGCGCTTCCATCAAAGAAGCCATTTTGTCATCTTGAGGTCTCGGTGAGAAAGTCGAGAGATTCGGAGAAACTGTATTTGCGCCATCTATGGGCGGGGTTCCTAAGTTCGGATTCGGAGACAGTGTATAGATCGCCTGCGTAGAAACAGACTTGGGCATACCACCATTCGTAGGGAGAGGATTAGTGTTGAAGTCGGGAATAGTGCTAGATGTGAACTCTCCCCAACCAGACTCGTCAGTTGGGGTACCATAGTATCTGACGTATTCTTGGGCCATCCAAACCACTCTGGCTCGTTCGCTCTGTTTGGTATCTTCGCTTGCTCCATTGACCAAGTTGGAACAAAGGCGAGTAAATTCGTTCTCGAATCTCATCCGCATCACGAAGGATGGCAGACAGAGGATGACGGAAGAGGAGAAATCCTTCCACTCGGGGCGTCTGCCATCTGTAAGATGCCCAGTAGAACGGGAATTTTCGTCAGAAGGGGGAGCGAGAAACATGGTCGCGAACACAGCTTCATGAACGAGCGCTTCAAACGTTCCCTTCACGATACGCCCTTCGTCGACCACTAGCTCGGGATGTGTCCTTCTTCCCCAATACGCCCGCTTCTTCTTTCCATTAAATCCGACACCATCTTCTCTGCCCCTTCCCAACTTCCCGACCTCCTCGGAGAATTCTGACTCCACGGCTGCCTCATCTTCGAGACTAGGCGGGACGACTCCTGTAGGGAACAGCTCCTTGATCGCGGCGCTTCTATCACTTGGCGGTTTGTAGAAATACAACTTTGACCCTTTGAGCTCGGCTTTGAACGGTTTCCAACCTTTTGCCAATGTCAAGTTGATAGCTGTGCTGTAGGGTCTCTGGTGAGCTTGTAAAATAGGGGCAGCGTCTGTCAGACGATTGATAAATCCAGAATTGTAGGTAATCTGGGATGTACGTCTCGAGACCATGCCTTCGTCTGCTTCAAGTGGGTCATAGAGGGTGGGAGGAGAGAGCAACGAGGAAGATAGATGGCTCGAGGAACTCTGTGCAGCTAGATAGGGTACCGAGTGCTTATGAGATGGACCTGCGAGACTGAAGGGGAAAACCCCGCGAGCCACGGAAGTACTTGAGGGTTTTTCAGCGTCGACGGGTTTCATCGAGTCTCCGGACCCCTTTCTTTTAGGGCTGCTAGGGGAGAGGCCCAATTTAGAAGCGGAGAGCTTCGTCGGTAACCTAGGAGCGAATGAATGCATTCGAGCGCTTTGGGTAGGCGGTTCGTCAGATAAAGCGAGGGCTTCCGCGGGCGAGGAAATGGAAATGGATATATTAGGTTCGTTCACTGTAAGAGTATCATCGGGAGGGCTGTCAGATGAAAAAGGGATATTGGGCGGGGGGGACGGAAATGGTTGCATCGTTAGACTTGTGGGTATAGCTGAAGGGGCGGGATGTAGAGTGGCACTACTGTTGCTTCTATCACGATACTCTTGTATCCTGTGCTGGAAAGAGACATCGACCGTGGAATGAGGTGGATCGGGGAAGCTTCTGAGGTCATCTGCGGACTTGGACCAGGTCTTGTGTGATATGTTGCGAAGGTCGCCGAGACCTCCTTCAATGTCGGGAGAAGGTTGTTGCGGAGAAGACAGGTATGCGGTATTTAAATCGAGTGACTTCTTCCGGTTCAAAGTAAGGTCTGCAACGGACCTGCATGATGATGTCAGTAAACTCCCGGGGAGAAAGACGGGTAGCTGATCCGTAGGCCTCCGCACTCGGTTCAAGGAACGCGAGTACGAGGAACGCACACCTTCGAGGGAGAAGAAATGGAGAACTCACTTGCTACCGTCTATGGTGTGCGGTTCTGACTGGAACGACGCCAGGATGGGACGAGGATCGGTGGGTCTAGATATTTTAGGCCGCCTGACAGAAGAGATGCTCGCCCTCGGCTCTGGAACGGTGGACACGGCACGCGGGTCCGACGCCTTCCTCCCAAACCATTTTGAAGGCTTTGAGAGGAAGTGGGTGATCCCCGAGGGTGAGGTGGAGCGTGCCTGGGGGAAATGAACGTTGGCGGGCGAAGTGGGGGACGATAAAGGAAACGCAGGATCCTGTGGGCTCAAGGTGTTGAAAGAGTGCGGGGACCGTCGTGGAGCCATTTGGAGGAGTTGGAGAGAGACAAAGGAGCGCGAAGGGGGATTTACGATGTGTGTGGGTCTTTTAGATATGAGGCAAGGGAGATGAGCAGGGTGGGCAGTGGATAGAAAAACACGCGTTGTGGACGTACCACTGAAGTGTAACGTGCGGTTCTGTTCAAAGGACGTTCAACATGCAAGGCTGGACGTGAAACAAAGTAGAAGCTGGCTGGGCTGGACGATGCCAGGCAACATGAGATACCCGCCGCCTTTTAGGAAATGTGGCGCATAACCGATGCAGTTTCGAACTTGACACAGAACCAACAGTGTACACCGACTGCTTCAGCTTGTCAATTGGCCTGGGTCTGCACGGCCCTCGCACAAGCCACACGGGTGCCGACCCGCTGGCGTATTCAAGTGGCAGTCAGTCAGATCGTGTCCGCTCCGGGACATTGTCGGAAGTTGGCTGGACTGTCCTGTCCGTCTTCAAAGCTCCGAGGAAAGCTTTGCGTCTGGTGGCGGGGCTACCTGATTCATTGCATCTCAAAACACTGGACGTTGACGTTCGACTCCCCGCCCCGTGGATCACCCCTGGTAATGATTTACATGGCGAACAACACAGTTGAACACCTCTGTGGGATGAGAAGACAATGGCAGCGTGCACATCCATTCGTGCACATGAGCTGATCAAATGTAAGTGGCCTCCGAATCGGGCCAATCTCTACTACCCTCCGTCTTGACACTGCTAATGGCTGGTACGCCCCTCCCAATGGCCAGCTGTGACACGGCGGTGTAAGTCACAATGGTCAAAGGAATAATCCTGAGGAGCCACAAATATAGCCAACGGCAACTGTACGCCGTGGTCGAGACAAACAACGGCTCGCGGAGAATCTGCTCATGCCACCAGTAATGCTTGGATTTCAATGCGTTGTTCTCAATCACCTTGTGACAAACCAGGATAGATGCATACGCCACGCCCCAAGCGAGGGCTGGTGCCACTTACGAAGGTCACGCCGTCATTATCGAAAGCATGAGAGAATCCGACCTGACACGACGTGCGAAAGGCGCACGCCCACAAAACGATTGTCCATACTGCAGCGATCCGGATTGGGCTCGTGCGGATAGGGTGGAACGCCATCCTTGCCATGTTTGAGCGGTACATTGAGGCAGTCATGCTAGCATGCAGATCGGCAACTACCGTGTACACCAGCTGATGGGAAAGTGCGCAGTCGTCTGTAACGAAAGCATTTGATGAAACCAGTCAGCCATTGAGTCCATGTCAAACTCACGCCGCCGAGCTGTTACATGTCCTGTAAGCGCGACCCCAAACCTGCAGTGGGGGCTTCCTGAAACCCGTCGAAGAGGTAAGTGCCAGGGAAAGGCAAGGGTCCAGTCCGATCGCTGTCCTTCGTCCTGACGCCAGCATGTTCCCACTCAATTGAACCTTGCACCTTGATCGTCGCTCGTCCCATTTTATCCCTCCTTCTACTACTCGCCCACCGTTGAGCATTCCAGCTTCTCACACAGCCAAGCGGCAACGAGACAGTCATACTGATCAGCCCGTGCCAGATGACGACGTCCTCTTGCTTCTTACAGTGGCCTGTGCCATGTATATCATCTGCGCCTGCGAGACCTTTCAGCTCCTCAGCTCCAATAATGCTCTCCAGGCAGCCGTATCGAGGTCTATCTCGGAAACTCGTTCTCGCGTTCGATGTGGGTACCACGTACAGCGGGGTATCTTACTGCATTCTCGATCCGGGAGAGATTCCAGAAATTCGTGGAGTTTCCAGGTGAGCGAGGACAGCAAGTCCCAAATCGACTCTGCTCATCCACAATGTCTAATTCAGGTACCCTGCTCAAGAGCATGTTGGCGGTGACAACAAAATACCGTCCATCCTCTACTATGACCACCACGGTTGCGTGCGTGCCGTGGGTGCCGAAGCGTTGCAGCAAAGCATAATCGAGCAAGCCGAGGACGAGAAATGGATGAAGCTGCAGTGGTATGCTTGTCCTAGTCGTGTGATCTCAATTCATTCAACATTCCCAGGTGGAAACTTCACCTACGAGCAAAGCACTTGACCTCGTCCCATATCAAAGATGTCGATATTCCTCCCCTTCCTGAAGGAAAGACTGCTGTTGAAGTTTTGGCCGACTTCATGCGGTATCTGTTCACATGCACTCGCAACTACATCATCGAATCCCACGCCAACGGTGCCAATGTATGGGAATCTGTACAGAACCACATCGAATTCATCCTTACGCACCCCAACGGTTGGGAGGGTCTACAGCAGCAGCAAATTCGTCGAGCTGCCCAACTTGCCGCACTTGTCCCCAACGAAAGGAGTCAGGACTGCATTCACCTTCTAACAGAAGGAGAAGCCAGTTTGCATTTTTGTGTTACATGCTTACTGACGTCTGGCTTTTCTTCTTGTACTCCTATTATTTGTTCTGAGGAGCCTGAGGAAAGGTTGGATGATTCCGACCACCAAGGCGTCGTCATCATTGACGCCGGTGGTGGCACTGTCGACTTGAGTGCCTATTCAATGAAACTATCCCCTCCGATCTCCTTCGAAGAGATCGCTCCCGCTGAATGCATGCATTTCACCACTCCCCCCACAGCAACAGAGCTAACAACTGCGTAGGTTTTCTCCAGGGATCTGCTTTTGTTACAATGCGAGCGCATGCATTCCTGAAAGGTCTGATCGTGCATTCGATCTCGCAATCTCCAGTAGCTGACGCCATGTGATTTACACAAGCGAAGCTTGCGAACTCACGTTTCGGCGTCCCTGAAATCGTGCAAGGGATGAGAGACGAGTTCGACCGGACAACGAAACTCAGGTTTCGACACGGAGGAGAGCCTCAGTATATCAAATTTGGCACTGTCCGCGATAAAGACCTGGAGTGCGACATTCGTAATGGTCAACTCAAGCTCACTGGGTGGGTGATCGTTACTCGCCGACATGAGCTCTGCTGATGCCTAGACACTCAGAGAAGACATTGCCAAATTTTTCCGACCTTCAATCGACGCCATTGCTGAAGCTTTTGAGCATCAGCGCAAGGCTAGCCCAATGCAAATCAAGGTCGGTCATTTCCGATATACCGGCATGCATAAGTCTGGAACGTCTCCTTCTAGTATGCCTTCCTGGTCGGTGGATACGCAACCAGTGATTTTCTGTATGCAAGCCTCTGCCAGCACCCCGTATTCTCCGATGTCGATTTGTTTCGGCCTGGGCATCATGTGTACGTGGACATCTGATCTTATAATGCTCAGGGTTTCAATCCTCCTGCTATCTCGCAGTAACAAGGCTGTGGCAGATGGTGGTGTGTCTTTCCGTATCAATCATCTGGTGTCGTCTCGGGCGGCAAGGTTCACTTATGGGGCGAAATGCACGACCCGCTACCGATCCGACGATTACCAACATTTTGCGAGAATAGGCACAGCGTTTCGCGCAATCACCGGTCGTCGCATATTGCCTAATGCTTTCAAGTCCATATTGAAGAAGGTCCAGTCCAATCTTTTCTTGTAGACTGGTTTGGATATTCATCATTCATGAAGGGAACCCGTGTTTCAGAACAACAAGAGTTTCGGCATATTTTCTGCACACACAAAGAGTCTGCCTCGGCATGCTCTCAGGTTTGCACTGATATTTACGCCTATAGAGGCGCGTTCTCGGACCCTGCTTGGACGGACTTAGAACCCGGTACATTTCCATTAGCATAGTTTGCGCAATCCTTCCTAACTTGAAGTACAGATTCATTCACAAGACTGTGTACTGTGCGCGCGGACACCTCTAAGGTTGTTCTGTCTTTACGCCCTCGCAAGTCGAAGCATTCCTCAACCGGGGTGTATTATACTCTCAAGTATGATATAATCCTGTTGTTCGGCTTGACTGAGCTCAAGGCGCAGATCAGCTGGATGGAAAATGTTGGTTATCTGACTGCTTATTAGGCAAATATACGCTGACCTATACGATTACTTAGGGTGTGGAGCGCAGGTATGATCTGGTGATTTCTTTCGATCATTCTCTCAACAATCCTGATACAGGGGTCCCGCCTCCGTTGTATACGATGAATGACACACTACACGACGTGCTTTTCTCGGTTCTTGTGAATGATCTCTTGTGGCATCATATTGGTCATATCGCTTTGTACTCGCCCTTCTATGTGACACGAATACGTCGTTCCGCCACGAAATGGTAATTCGTTGGTTGGATGTGAATGCGAACTGTTTGTGAGTGTTCAAAAACCTGCTGGCGAGAGCCTCACTGAGTTTTGCGCCTCGTGTAGGGACGAACAGGGAAAGTAGGCGTGAACGTAAGCAGGACATACAAGTCACGGAAACCGCATGGAGCGGACATAGGGTAGATCCGATCGGGCTTCTCGTTCTCAGCAGTACTTGTGTCCACCTCGCCGTTACCTTGCCAGGGCGCAAGTTGCTGAGAATATGAAAGTGCAGAAGTGGCAAGTGCACGTTGACTCAACCCCCGTCTCATCCACTTAAATGGGGGCTGAAATGTACCTCACCTATCCAGGCACACGAACATCCCCCCACCGACTCATGCCAGAACGACAACCATATCAAGGACCTGGCCGAAAGCTAGTCTTGGCTTTCGATGTCGGAACAACATATAGCGGTGTCTCGTACAGCATTCTTGACCCGGGCGAACCACCAGTCATCTGTGGCGTTACGCGGTGAGTGCTAACATACATCCTCGAACAGTATCCATGACGTTCAATGCGCGAAAAGCTTTCCTGCCACAGATCACGTCGGTGGGAACTCCAAGATACCATCTATTATCTACTACGACCAGGAAGGTACCGCTCGCGCGTTTGGGGGTGAGGCCCTCCAGGAGAGTATTATCGAGAGAGCGGAAGAGGAAGGATGGGTCAAGCTTGAATGGCAAGGGTCGTCCTTTGTCGCCCTGCTACTCATTCGCTGAATTGTGGGACGCTAGGTGGAAGCTCCATCTCAGACCCCAGAACATGCCCTCCAACTACATCAGCGATGAAGATATCCCTCCTCTTCCGCCGAACAGGACTGAGGTGAAAGTCCTGGGAGACTTCTTGGGATATCTCTTCCAGTGCACGAAGACATATATTGAAGAAACCCACGCAAGTGGGCGCGACATGTGGACATCCTTCGAGAGCAATATTGACTTCGTTCTCAGCCATCCGAACGGATGGGAAGGTCCCCAGCAGACACAGATACGACGAGCAGCCGTCCTTGCAGGATTGGTCCCTGATTCGCCCGAAGGACAAGCTCGAATTCAGCTCGTTACCGAAGGCGAAGCGAGCCTGCACTTCTGCCTGGGCAGTGAGAAGACGGCTGATTCCTTCAAGGTAGCGTACGAGCTCCGGTATGGAAGATGTGGCTGATGTCTCTTCTCAGGAGGATCAGGGCGTCATGGTTATTGACGCAGGCGGCGGAACTATTGATGTCAGCTCCTACTACATGACAACGTCCCCTGCCACTTTCCAGGAGATCGCTCCCGCAGATTGTAAGTTGGAATGCGAGTTGAAGTATCTGCTGCTGATGAACTGCATTGAAGGCCGCTTACAGGGATCAATATTTGTCACCAGGCGCGCTCAACAGTTCCTCGAAGGTAAGCTGGGAGAAATGGATGGTCCGAATAGCCCTCGTGATTGTGTTCCCACAGAGAAGCTCGCAGGCTCCAGGTTCGGGACCGCGGAAGACATCGCTCAGATGACTAGCGAATTCGACAAGACGACGAAACTCCGTTTCAGTAATCCTTCTGAACCATCATACGTCCGCTTCGGCACCGTCAGGGACCGCGACCTCGCGTTCAACATCAAGTCTGGACAGCTCAAAATCGCGGGGTTAGTGATTTATGTTCGCTCTCACATGCCTATTCAAGTTGACGATGCTTGCAATTAGAACCGACGTCGCGGCCCTCTTCGAACCCTCGGTGGCAGCGATTATCGCAGCTGTGCAAAACCAGCGAAGGCTGGCGACCCAGCCCATCAATGTACGTCCATCCTGACCCACCCTGATGCGAGGAAACTGACGATCACCAAGTCCGTCTTCCTCGTCGGAGGTTTCGCCGCGAGTGACTGGCTCTTCTGGAGGTTGCAAGAGCATATCAGACCGTTGAGTCTCAATTTCTGTCGCCCTGACAGTCACATGTGAGTGTCTTTCCGCACTCGACGCGGCTTCATTCATGTAGAATCCAATTCGACCAGAAATAAGGCAGTCGCAGACGGCGCTCTCGCCTTTTACCTCGACCATAGGGTTTCCGCTCGCGTTGCCAAGTTCACGTACGGCACGCGATGTGCCATAGAGTTCAACAAGAACGACGAACAACATAAGCTCAGGGCTGCATCCTCGATCCCACGTCCATCGGGGCGCATGGTCCTACCAAACGCGTTCAGTGCGATATTGAACAAGGTGTTTGGCTTTCAACTTGTTGTCGGTCAACACTGACGTGGGATGGAAGGGCACGACGGTGTCGGAGGCAAAGGAATTCCAAAAGGACTTCATCATTGAATGTCCCGAGAGGACCTCCTGCGATACGATCGCTACCGAGATCGTCTGCTACCGAGGCAGCGCGAGTACTCCTCGTTGGACGGATTCAGAACCGGGTACGTAGATGTGATGGTGAACGTGGGCCCGGGTGGCTGACGCACGGTGTAATTGACGCATCAAGGGATGTTCTCCAACCTATGCACCGTTCACGCGGACACGTCCCAAGTATCCAAGACGCTCAGTCCCCGACGGGGTTTCGCCGGCCTACAGTTCTACAGGCAGCGATTCAGCGTCGTGCTGATGTTCGGGTTGACCGAACTACAAGCTCAGATCAGCTGGATGGAGAACGGCGAGAAAAGGAGGTGAGACCTTTTTGCGTTCAATTCAGGCTACAAAGATGGGGCACGACCGCTGACGACGAGACGTGCGCCCCTCGAAAGCGGTCCTGCGACTATAGTGTTCGATCAGATCGTGGAGGAGATCTAAGGACCCCCGTCCTGGGTTCCACTAGAAGAGCTCGATCGTGTCCCGTAGTCATCGATTGTCAACGGTTGCTTCGAACGAAAAACTTTTGACTTTACTGTGTGCTCTTAGGGACCACTGGTCCGCGACCTGCGTGGTATCGGGAGGCCGTGGAACCGTAAAGCATGATGCACAACACAAAGACATCACGGGGGCTGTTGTGTCTATTATAACGATGAGTGGGAAAAGGAAAGATACAACATTTTTGGAACAAGATCGCCACTCAATGGAGGCCTTTGTGGTGTCATGCATGACAAGGTGTTCCAGAGGGCTGGGTACTTTTTTGTATTGATGAAGACTATGCAGGTCATACATATGTGCTAGTCAAGCTAATATACATCATAACGAGCCATGTTGGAACCCAGCACGGGGACCCCCTGTTTGAATCCGAGTTAGTAGATCTCAAGAAAAGGTGTTGAACGGTGAAATGGGAAACTTATTCCTGTGTTGTAGTAGATACTGTGTGTGATTCGACAGTGCGAGCGGAGTTCCGGGCTCGCTTAACCGAGGGCACGCAATAATAGGAGACGCGCGGCGGTCGCTTACTGTAATTTACTTTGAGACTCCGATCGGGGAAGTGCACGCGCCACTACAATTTACGGTATGTGTTTTTCACGCTCCGACTCGGCTTGGACACTAAATACACCCAGCATACTGTAATAACCAAAAATTCTGTGGTTTTCCGCATGTAAGGGGAGGATGCAGACCATAACAACATCTGTAGTTCATCCGCATTCTTCAATCGACTACATTCATTTCCCCTGAGCGTCATGTCTCTAACTTCGCGGCATTGAGTGGACGCAACGATCAGTGCAGCACAATAACCGAGCGGTCGCCGTGGACGGCAAGCGGGGCTATGCCGCATCGACTGCGTGCGTGTCACGACATGAATCCCCTGGCAGGCACGGCACACCGCACTTGTTTTACGATAAGGTTCTAACTGGATCATCTAGCGGGATCCTCTGGTCATCGCCCACCAAGTTCTCGAATACAGATCGCAACAGGTGAGGCGCGTGGCAGCGCTCACGATCGTGCTTGACCTGCGCTTACCCCAGCCTCGCGATGACCGCTGTCAATCCTCCCCCTTCCTTCGTCATCGGAGAGGCCCCCTTTGCAGTGCCCGGCGCTGGCCAGCCATGCAAGACGTGGTACAAGGTCTATGGTGACCTCAAGTCTGGCGTTCGACCTCTCATCCTCCTGCACGGCGGTCCAGGGGTCGCGCATGATTATCTCGAAGTCCTCGCACGACTCACCACTCTCTACTCCATCCCCGTCGTCCTCTACGACCAGCTCGGCTGTGCTCGTTCCACCCATCTCCCTGAGAAGCTGGGTGATACCGATTTCTGGACGGTACAATTGTTCATCGACGAGCTCCGCAACCTGTTGGTTCACTTGGGTATCCAAGACGACTACGACCTGCTGGGTCATTCTTGGGGAGGGATGATCATTGGAGAACTCGCAGTTCAGCAGCCCAAGGGATTACACAAGATCGTCATTGCTGATTCCCCTGCTAGCATAAAGCTGTGGATGGACGCAGCGGCAATTTTGAGGCTCAAATTGCCTCAGGATGTCCAGGACGTGCTCAACAAGCATGAAGCGGACGACACCACTGCTGCCGAGGAGTACCACAAAGCGATTCAGGTCTACCACGAGCACTTCCTGTGCAGAGTGAAGCCCTTCCCCCAGGTCATGACAGCTGGGTTCGAATGGCTGGCAAAGGACCCGACGGTGCACACAACGATGTAGGTATTCTCTCCCTCTTGGTGGACCGTGTCCTGACCCACTTTGGTCGGCTAGGTATGGAACAAAAAGCTTTGATGTCAACGGTTCGCTCAAAACTTGGAGCGTCATCGATGACCTCCACAAGATAAACGTCCCTACGTTGCTCGTGAATGGGCGTCACGATCAAGCGCACGACATCACCATGCAACCATACTTCCAGCACGTCCCAAACGTCAAATGGATGCAATTTGCTGAATCATCCCATGTCCCCCATCTGGAGGAGACAGACGCATACGTTGAGGTGGTTGGGAATTTCCTGCTCAACTATTGAGGATAGATTGTACGTTCGGCATGAGATTTGACCCACAAATGCACGCCGTCCAGTTTAGTCGTCGATTGCGATAGTACCCAAGGACGATTGTTTAAGTTAACCTGGGCCGTGGCACCTTGTAGATCCGAACATCACTGACTCTCCCCACACGATATGGTTGCCCAAAAGATTTTGGTTGGATCGTACACCGACTCGATCTATGCCCTCGAGTTTGACCCCGCTCCAGCAGGCACCCCGACGACGCTGAAGCTTCTCTCCCAAGTCCACGTCGGCCACCATCCGTCGTGGATCGACGCACATCCGTCCGACAGGTCGCTGATATTCACCAGCCTGGAACAGGTTGATGGCCAGATCGTCGTCGTCAAGTTCGCGGAGGATGGCAAGGGTCAGAAAGTAGAGGAAGCCACATGCTCGAGCGGCGGGGCCGACCCCTGCACGTTCCTTGTCACGGAGAATGAACTCATCGTCGCAAACGTAAGTCCATGCATTTTTGAGACACATCGAGTTATCGTGGACTCAAAGACGGCGCGTCCCCCTGCCGAATCCTACGTCAAGTACTCTGGCGGTACTTTGGCTACCGTTCCGATCTCCGATAGTCCACCGTACACTCGCCCTGCGGAACTGTGGACGCTCTCGTTGCCGTTCGAGGCTGGAAAGCCAGGTCGGGACGAATCTCGACAAGAGGCTTCACATCCCCACCAGACCGCGTTCAACCCTTTGAACACGACCGAGAAGGAGCTCCTCGTCCCTGATCTCGGCTCCGACAAGGTATTGCGACTCACCAAGGGTCCCGATGGACGCTGGGCCATTCGGAGCTTCATCGATGCCAAAATCGGCGGGGGGCCTCGCCATGTCGCCACCTACGGTACGTGCTGTCGTGGGACGACGTACTACACCGATCTGACGGTGATAACGAAGGAAACACGTTGTACGCGCTGCTGGAGCTCACCTCCGAGCTTGCAGCATACAGGTTCCATTCTCCCCAGCAGGGCCTGACGCATCTGTCCACCGTGTCGACGCTCATAGAGTCTCCAACCCCGAGCAACATGACGGCCGCTGAAATATTGATACCAAAACCAAATCGCTCGTTCCCCACGCCGTACATCTATACCTCGAATCGGGGAGACCCTTGTCCTGAGGGTGATACTATCGCCATCTTTTCTTTAGCGAAGGGGGAAGAGCATCCCGAACTGGTGACTGAAGTACGCACGGGGCTGAGACACATTCGCGGAATGGCGTTCGGAGGAGAGGATGATCAATGGCTTATCGTCGGTGGTGTTGGAAGTGAGGACAAGAGCCTGGGAGGCGGGGGCATCAACGTATTCGAAAGAGTAGACGGAGGCAAGGGACTACGACAAATTGCCGAACTCGACAATGCTGTGGGGAGTAAGCTCAACCCAACTGCATTTTTGTGGATATAACCGCAAGATAGAGAGCGGCAAAGAATAAGCCACCAGAGCATGTAGGTATAGTATGTTCGTGATTCCATAATATCAGGCCAATACATGATTTTGGGACATGCATGATACGGACCTTCATAGCTGCGCACGGCAAATAGAGTACTGAGGCATATCCGGACTTGTATCCCATTACCAACATCTGTGTTCCGCGAATCACTGGAATTGTATTCAGTACGATAGAAGCATTGAGATACTACCTATCCTATGACTCCTTCTTCCCGGAGTCGTGTAAGCTCCTTGGCATCCAGCCCAAGTTCTTCCATCAGAACGTCGTCAGTATGTTGCCCGAGGTCGGGACCGGCCCATCTCGTCTTCGCCTCAGATCCCTCCAAGACTGGAAAGACACCCGGCATTTTCACGTTCCACCCACTGTCCAGCTCACCAACCCATACGTCCTCCACAGCGCCACGCGCCTTCACCTGTTCGTTCTCCACGATCTCCTTGACACCAACGACGCGACCGACTGGAACACCGGCCTTGTCTAGAACGTCTAGAACGTCTTCTGCGGGTCGTACCCGCGTCCAACTCGAGATCGCTTCCTCTATTTCGGCTTGGCGAACGACACGATGATGATTCTGCGCATAATCCGGGCCAACAAGATCATCGCGTCCAATGGCACGCATCAAACGCGCATATAACGTGTCGCCGTTTGCGCCAATGATGATATAAGTTGGAGTGGATGGTGTGGTGGGTGACGGAAGACATGGGTACGCGTTCGTAGGAACGATCCCGGTCACTGAGGAACCGGATGGACCGCGGATCTGAAAGTAGGATCGAGAGTGGAGAAGGAACAAGATCCCTTGCATGAATCCATACCTTTCCTTTGCGATCATACTCGGGGATGATGCCCTCCATCAGATTCAACATGCTGTGAAGCGGGTCGACCAAAGTTTTATTTGATTCGAAGAGACAAAGGCTCACCTCTCCATGATGCTGACATCGACTGTTTGGCCCCTCTCCTCTCCTTTGGGGGCCATTTTCTGTCTGGAGAGGAGGGCCAGGACCTATGCACCATCTGGAACTCAGACAAAGTTCATTTTTGAGATACACTCACCGTGCCAAAAGCCGCGTGTAGTCCAGCAACCGAGTCTCCCAGGCTGATATTCGGCCTTGCGGGAGGTCCGGACAACGACTTTGTTTCTGGGTCAACGAAGCCGTTGATGTATCGAAAGCCAGATTCCGCTTCGCAAACAGACGCATATCCTGGTCTGGATGACCAAGGGCCCGTCTGTCCATATCCGCTCACCCTGGTGAATATGAGCGAAGGGTTGCGCGGGTGCAATGCCGAAGGACCCAAGCCCCATTTCTCCAGCGCTGGAATGAAGGCATCAGTCATATTCGACGTCAAACCCTAGCCGCATGGCCTTACTCCCTGGCTTGAAGTTCTCAATAATGACATCACTTCTGGCTGCAAGCCGTCCGACGAGCCTTGAAAGCGTGGGCACAACTCGTGAATAAACCACATCAGCCGGACAGATGGAGAGGTCCACATACGCTCTTCCCTCATCCTGCCTCAGGTCGATCGCAACGCTCTTCTTGTTTCTCCCTAAGCTCCGAAACCACGGACTAACGCCGTCTGCGTCGAGTTCTCTCCACACTCGCAGAGGGTCTCCGACAGACGGGGGCTCGATCTTGATGACCTCTGCACCGAAATGGCTGTCGAACGTAAATGGTGAAAAACGGGCACTTGGTTGTCCCAGTCGCGGCTATTACCCAAGAAGCTGTCCACAGAATGGACCTGCAATCAGTTGACCGAGCTCCAGAACACGGACACCTGAAAGGGGAAGTTCATGTACATTAGAGCTACCGGATGCGTGTGTCGACGCAAACAATCTGAGACGTTCGTGAACAGACGGCGTCACGAACACGGCGGACCACTCACCTTGCAGCGCCGGGAAGAGACCCATGGGCCGCACGGGAGCCTGGGATGACCACGCTCTTGCGGGACCACCGCGATGCCATCTACCGTTCTCGTTGGAGAACGACAAGGCTTTTGTTCGGCCCAAACGTGATTTGTGTCTGTTGGAACACGAGCATTTGGCCACTAGGCCAAACATGAACAAGCAACTCTCGGCCGAGTTTAGCCGAGTAGTGCTAATGACGAGACACTAATCAATAAGATTACTCTTATCAGACACCACTTAGAGATCGACTCAAGAAAGCGAGCACGATGATTCCAAATAGAAATGAATATTCCAAGACTAAAGACTTTACACAAGATTTCTACACTACCTATATACTATGCTACATGCGGATACGACGAGGCTACAATGAGGCAATGATGTCATTAATAGAAGGCGATAGAACGCCCTAGAATGATCTGTGATATAG
>JBBPOI010000215.1:0-20429 GCA_038091355.1 Phylloboletellus chloephorus | reverse complement strand
CACCTCCGTCTTCGTGCCGATCTCTGACCCTCCGTCCCTGCGCAACATAGCAGTTGTTCTCCGCCCCCGCGTTCTTAATAGTACCTCCGAACTCTCGTCTTTCCATCCGTTTCAGTCAGTGTTTAACAAAGCTGATCATCCTTGTGGATAAGCACAATCTCACTCTTGACCAACTCTCAGATCCTTACCCATCCATAAGTGTCATTGGCATCATGATCGGGCCAGATGCAACTAACCATGTACTCGGTGATATCAAACATGACTTATTTTGTGAAGGTAATTTGGAGAAGGCAGTAGAGTTGGTTGTTCGAGGAGGACCAAATCTGCAATGCCTTCTGCAAATGGCCAGGATTCAAGCTACCACCCTTTGGAGGAAATGGGAAAGGGAAGGGCAAGGCATCAGATCCCGCGATTGTGAGCTCAGACTCGGAGTAGGTCAAATCTCCTGTATTCACATCTACAATCTTGTCTTGGACTACCGACATATCCTATCTTGCATCTTGCTTCAGCCGAGGTGGTGATCGAGGGTTTCAATGAAATGTAAGCTACATAATTCCCTTGTTCACGTGCCGAAGTCTGCGCAGTGTCGTTTGCGCGAAGCAGAGCACGATGGTCCTGGCTTCTATACAAGATAGATCAGTTCTTGATGAGTTTTTCCAGGGCATGGATGGAATAAGCTAAAAGGATATATTCAGCCCACATCACGAGCGACAGAGCAGCACAACCACAGCTTACATTTCGGTCTCTCGAGCGGCAGTCCCAAAGCTACCGAGCCACGGCACATCAGATGATTATCAATCTAATTAGAAGGAAGCAGACGAGAAAGCCCACCTCTTGCCCACACCAGTTGGGTCAAAGCTCCCAGAGCTATGGAAATCAATGAGCCTCAATTAGCTGAAGCAAAGATCGATCTCACCTCTCGACACACCGAAAATAACGGTGTAGTACTTGATTGACGGACAAATCAGAGCTGGACCTACGGTCAAGTGCACGACAAAATACCTTGAATTCGGTCAAACCGTAATGGTACAACACGCATCCTATCGACAAGGCTCAATAGGATACGAAGTTTCAGCAGTAAGGGACATACCGGATGTGGCGTCGACGTTAGGGTAGGGGTTCTTGGTCTATCAGACAGTTAGGGGAGGGATGTGCTTGAACCAACCCGATTGGGTGCCTACCTTGCCGTGTTCCTTCAAGATGTCAGGGGCAACCTCGGCAGTCTATAACCAGTCAGCAATAGTTTCAATACTTGTGACAGACCATACCTTCTGAACCAGCTGGATCATGGGACTTGCTTGGAGCTCAGGACGGGTCTTGCAGAATTCTTGCAGGGCAATGAACCGAGGATCAGGGTTACGAAGTACACCGTGACCATACCTGAAAAGCATGCAGGAGAAGTCGGCCTGTAATGTGCTCAAGCACGTACCCCGGGACAACTTGACCACTTCTGAGCGTTTTCCAGAGATATTCTTTAATGTTCTCGTAACTAATGTCGTCACCAATCTCCTTTCGCATCGACATCTGCCACCTCAATACCTCCTGGTTAGCAAGACTAAATGGCCGAGTCAGTCCACATCACTTTGAGAGCGCATTTACATACCCATGGAGAGGTCCAGCGAGAGCAAACAGTGCAGCCGAATAGGAAATGTAAGGATCAGACAGGGTGGAACCAACGATGTCTAGATCACGATGAGATGCGCCCCTATTGTCGACAAATTCAAAACATACGGGAGGTGTGCGCGGAGGCATTTCCACCCTCGTGATCACCATGGAGAGCGATGTATAAACGGAGGTACTCGGTCAAATTCTCATCGTGGCCAAATCCGAGCATGTTAGAATAGTTCCCTGCAGCACGTCACATCATCCCATGCGACCGATTGAGCGAGACTTACCGACGAGATCCAAGTTCTTGTCGATAGGGGCAACTGGCTTGTCCATGTGGTATACATTTCGGTAAATGCGCGCGGCGAGGGCGGGCAACTTGGCGATGAGGTTCAAGCAGTCCTCGAGAGCGTACATCCAGTACTCGCTCTTCTTGATGCCGCGTTCGTACGCAGCCTGGAACTCGCTGTCGTGGTTCAAAGCGGCAACACCCATGCCAAATTGGGTCATGGGATGGAGAGTCCTGGGTAGCCTGTATGTAGTGGCGTCATGATTTGCCGAAGTTGGATCAGGAACAAGGCCACGCACGAATCAATAAGTTTCTCAACAAATGGTGGCAGCTCGCCCTTCTGGGCGAGTTCTGCAGAGAGTTGGTAGCTCTCGTTGGGGGACGGCACGCGGCCGGTGAGCAAGAGCCAGAGCATACTCTCGGCTGTCATCTCCGTGCCTCCGGGTGCAGGAGGGAGAACCTTTTGGCAGTCGGGAATGGTGAGGCCGTGAAAGCGAATGCCCTGAATCCCAAGAATGTGAATGCCGAGATCTGGGGAGATCGGAAAGAGCGACCGACCTCATTGGGATCGAGGACCGACGCCTCCCAGAGCATGGCCTTAAGGCCTCTCATACCACCAATGATGTTCTCGACCTAAAACACGCGTGAAACAACGATGGAAATGGCTAGATCTAACTCTACCTTGACTTCGCCGACCACTGCTTGACTGTGCTCGGCTTTCTGGTGTCACGACAGTAAGCTTTCTGGAGGAATCTATTGGCAGGAGGTGATCTCACGAGCTTCTGGAGATGATCCTGTTTCGCGGGGATGACCTCTCGAAGAGTGTCCCTGAGGGACTGCAAGTTCATGTCAGACCAAAGTTAGTCAAGGCGTTAGTCAAGACGAGCCATACCTTAGAGGACGCCCAGCGACGGAAGCTGACATTGGGGACGTTCCGGGAAAGACAAGCGGTGCGACCAAGCATGATGGAAGGCGCTGAGCCGAGCTCAGTAGACTAATTTTTTCTCTTCTCGCCTTTTAATAATTTCTTCGGAGACATTTTCAGCCAGTGGTTTTGTGGTTGGAACTCCGCCACCATGTTCCAACGCCCATTTTGAAACTCCGACAGGGCGTTGCCCGCACCGCCGCACGAAAGGCAATGTTTACGAGATTTTTCAATTTCTTATGCTGTACCGTACTGCTCTATATCAGTCATGCATCGCTTGCAGAGTTGTCGAGATTTTCTGAACATTCAATCGGCGCAAACCAGTTTTTGTAAGTTTCCGGTGAGTGCACTCCTGTGACTAGACCGTGCTGGCCAATGATCGGCCGGAGGACGGTGCCTTTCTTGGTGCCGATGCCGGGATTCGATACAAACACGGACAAAGGACCGTGTAGAGAGACACATTGGTTCACCCAGCACCAGCATGGCCTCGGTGCTCGTCCCAGTCCTGTACATCGGCATAGTCATCTCGAGTCTGCTCATATTCTCTCATTTCTACAGAAAACGCAACCCAGGTAACGCACCTCCTACCTCACCGTTTGCACGCATGTCAACGCCACGCAGGCAAGCTATACGCACCGTACTTCCCTTCCCATCCCGAGCGTGATGTCTATGTCACTTTGCTCCAGCAGAGCGACCCCCCTGCGCACGACGCACTCCTCAAGGCTGCGCTTGTCAGGCGCGCAATGACTGACGTCGCCCGTGTCGTGAAACTCCGCGAAGACAAACCAGCCCTCCAGAACCTCCTCCAGAAGGGCTCAATCGGCGATGACCTCTGGAACAGTCTACTTGACGCAGAGAAGGAACTCGAGGCAGAGATCTTGGAAGTCGTCGCCGAAGCAAATACATTCGTCGAGGGTTGGGGTACAATCATCTTCCAGACTGCCGGCGAGTTAATCGCGAACGAGAAGGTGCGCAGTGTTTATGATGGCACAGCAGCGTCGAGAGCAAGAAAAGGTTGGGATTTATACTCGTCTCGTCATTTGTCACCTCTCATCCCGGACGCGCACCAGAACTAAAGTACGGCAAGATTGGCCAAAAGATCGACCTGCCAGTAATGCAACCTGTCGTGATGGGTGGACCACCTCCGCCTGGCACACCAGCAGCAGCCTTGTTTGCAGCTGCACAAGCGCAAGCACAACTCAGGGCGCAAGCACAAGCCCAGCAGTCTCCAGCCCGTGCGGTCTCACCCATACCGACAACGCCTGGCAAGTCTCAGACTAATGGCCTTGCTCCTCCAACTCTTGGTCGCGCAGAGGGTGTCGTGTCGAGCGATGGTGAGGCAGATCCTATACGATCCTCGTCAAAATCTGTGAGTCCATCGTACCTTCATCCCGCTTCCGTCTTACACAGGCCATTCATCAGCCTAAAAAGCACAAGAAGCGGAAGTAGTTGATGTACACATTCTTGATACCTATGGCATTCTTTTCAACACATCTTGTTCCATTGAACGGACAGTTTGCGCGATCGCTTTCAAGCATTGTGAGTTTGTGAATTGAGCCAGAAAAGTACAATGCATGAAATTAGGAAGACCATACATGGAAACACGATCCAATGAAGCCGAACAATTTACAACTAGACGTCAGCCTCTGATCACTATCGCTTTCTCCCCTGCGCCAGTTCGTGTCTTGCCAGACTTGTCTACGTGGTCAAGACCTAGTACATCTTCTGGTGCGAATTTGTGGTCATAGATAATGTCCTCTGGAAGCAACGTCAAACATAGCAGGCAATACAAAACGTGTCAACACCAACCATCCTCAATATAGGTCGGCTGTTTGAACGTCGAAATTTGGATGAGGGCGAATCTATACCTCGCAATATCCTTGTCTGAAACACCTATTCGTGCTTGCAAGCGTTTCTTCGTCTCTGCGAACTTCTCGTGCTGGAACGAGTCTCAATTCAGAAATACGAAAGTCCACTGCAGAAAGGACGCACAGGTTTCACAACGAAGCGGAACGGCACACCATGCGTCCGTGAGACCTCCTTCTGGAAGTGGAAGACACTTATGATCTTCTCGTGTTCATCGGCTTCCAGCTCTTCTCGCGGTATTTCCTTGGCAAAGGCGCGTTGATAACGTCAAAAAGACTCAGCATAACCACACACACCTCTGCGTAGAGTTCAACTGGGTCAGGTATATTCCCAATCATCTCTGAGCCCGTGAACTCCTTCTGAGTCTTGCCGTCCTTGGACACCTCGAACACACGTATCTTCCCTGTGCCTCCAGGTGTTAGCGTCACTTGCTTGGCAAGATGATCAGCAAGGTCGTGAACCATGCTCGTCTTCGGCAAAAGGAACGGATATGACGCTTCTTCTCTGTTGTGAATCCCCGTCCAAATGATCTTCAAACTTCGCTTC
This sequence comes from Phylloboletellus chloephorus, assembly GCA_038091355.1. Classification (NCBI taxonomy): domain Eukaryota; kingdom Fungi; phylum Basidiomycota; class Agaricomycetes; order Boletales; family Boletaceae; genus Phylloboletellus; species Phylloboletellus chloephorus. The sequence goes on along the minus strand of JBBPOI010000215.1, from coordinate 15,198 downwards.
GTCTCGAGTTCGACGATGCTGACTTCCAACTTTTCATAAAGGATCACGGACGTAGTTGGGTTTATGTAGTTAGTGCCCATGATTTCTGCTATGCTTTGGTTGAGGGAGCGTTTGAGGATAAGCTTGGCCGAGCCGTTCGTAACATGCGTCGTTGTGAAGCGAAGCTTGATAGGATCATGCCGCAAGAACTCGCCCGCTTTTTGCGACATCTTTAGAGGTGTCAGTTCGAAAGGTTCGAAGGAAGAGACGAGAGGCACGCACGAGATCGTAGTTGTGTTTCTTGCTTAATATTAGACTGAACTCAGGGTGATCGTGATCCGGTTCCTCGAATTTCGGACGGAAGATGATCATTACGCGGTTCTGCAAGAAGTCGTAGAACTGTATGGGATTCGAGTAGAGACCTTGGCTCTCCAAATCATGGATCCTATGAAACGACGGGGAATTACACAGACATCCGGTGCGGCAGAACTGTAATCACTTACTCTTTGTCAGAGTGCTCAACCTGGAAACAAATGACATCACCATCCTGGATCTCGTTCTGAGCAAATGACAATTTCTGCTTCATAAGCTCGATCATGCCGGGTTTGATTTCCTGTCTAACATGTGAGGACGACCGCTAGTGAGATTCCAAGGGGCATCGCACCTCATACAACTTCAGAGGAGTCCCCGGGGTCCATCTCATGCGCTCGTTGATCATGGGGTGCAGGTCTTGTACTTTGCTGTTCCGAGAAACATACACCTTTCCAACACCATACAACGTCTGCTTCGACGTATCGAAGTGCTTCAGGAAAACCATGATAGAGCCTGCAGGAGTGTCAGGCTAGAGATGTGACGTTAGCGCAGCCAAGCGAAGGAACACCAGGCGCACCTTGCTCGGGTCGGGTATCACATCGAGATAGAGGCGTAGATCGGTTTGTCTTGCGGCCATATTGTTACGAATGACTTCGACAGCTACGGAACAGAATCAAATTGTAGGGTAAGAAAACACGAAGATGCGTTTTGCGCACTAAGTGTAGGCTCATTCTCAGGGATATGCGTATCAGGTCGAACAGTTTTGTTCTGTCGATTCACTAGAACCCATAAGCGAACCTTATTCTCCGGAAGATTGAAGTGGGTGGCAACGCGTGACTTGAAAACACTGTAAGTCTCTTGTTTGAGCACACGGAAGCTGGGCAGGTCCGAAGGAGGCCAATGCTTCTCATCAAATGTTGCAAGATCGAAGCCTTCATGATGGGCGAAGGTATCGTCAGTGATGACCTTGGAAGTGAGGAACAAATGTTGTTCCTCTCGTTCCCGCTTTTTGGCCTCGATCTGGAGACGTTCCTCGTCGAGCTTGCGTTCTGAATCAAAAGTCAAAAAGAGTACAGAAGGACACGAATTTAGCATACTAAGATGGGGTGGTGTATCTTCCTCCTTGAAGGGTGCCAGTATCTCGTCGATCGCCATCTCGCGTACATATACCAACATGTAAGCATTCGTGAAGCGCTTCATAGCGCGAACTTGATTGCGTTGCAAAGGCTGTGGAATGCCGTTCAATGGTTCGCCGCCATAATTCTCCTCCAGCACTTCGCGATCAGTCACAGGGGTCACACGGTCATCGTCAAACTTGAGCCATCTCGTGTCGCGATCTGGTTTAATCAGAGCGAAATAGTGTCCGCCATTCACGTCTCCGGAATGAACCAAGACGCCATGCAACTTGTATACCCAGTTCTCAGACTTGGTTGGACCTTCGTCGATGAATTCTGCAAGGTCAATCTCGAAAGGGAACTCGTGACGATCGTTTATCTGTAAGGAAGGTTGTTGAGTAGCTAGCAAAAACTGTGTTCGGCGCAACCTAACCTTGACCATGGCATCGCGCTGGATGTCGTACTCGAAGCGCTTGAGCTGAAGGTGAAGGACAGGGGGAAAAGACTCGAATACGAAACCCTTCTTGGCGTGCTGAAGGCCATATCCCTCGGCATGGTACTTGTTCTCGCCATCCATCATTTCAACGGCGACGAAGTACTTGAAAGACTCGTAGAGATTCTTCATCCCCTTGACATTCAGCTGGATATCTACAGACAAGGTAGGTCGATACACGAACTGGAAACATACCGAGAAGGGCGCACCTTTGAACTCTTCGATTTTAGAGGACTCATAGTCGACGTTGACACACTTGATGTAGCTCTTCATCTTGCCGACGAAAAGCTTGGCAATGGCACCCTCTGCTTTCGTACCCTATGTGTGCTGTTAGATATGAAACGACTAGGCAAAGAGTATCTGACCTTCATCTTGGACTCCAAGTTGTCCTGCAGGACTCGGTTGAATTCCTGGACGTCGTGTTGATAAAAGGAGTCATTTGACTTCCATCCAAACGACTTTGTCAACTCCGTCGTCCCTGTGACCGGTTGAGCAGCCGGGATGGTTGTTGGCTATCCGACTACTCACCAACGGGCTGGTCTGATGTCTGCAGATGGTAAAAGACCCGTTGCAATGCAAGAGAGACGCTGTCCGTGGGGTGTTCGTCCTCTGTAGGAATTTGGTACACAGCCTAAATGCTGATGTGAGCAAATGGGGGTATTCTTGCGCCACGCGGGACCTGCCTTTCTGAAGTATCGGGTGCAGAACAGAGACTGAAGGAGAGAATTCATATAGCACGTTGCTCCTTGGTTTTTGAGCCCAACATATCCGGTCTCCTTCTTGGAATCGTAGCTAGTGAGGAGACATGAGCGGGGCGATGGCACGAGGGTGGGAAAGGACGTACTTGACAAAGTTATGCCACAAGACGCCGGTGGGATCCTCGAGGACACGAACGTACACGGTGACATCGGCAGACTCATCTTCGATAGTTGGGCGGAGGTGGCCGTCTTGAAGATTGAACAACTTGCGGAGCTCACTAAAGCGAGTGAACCCCCAGTCGCACTCCTCGGCAATGAAACGATGATGGGCGTCTTCGGAGAAGATGGATGAGGAGAAGGACGGCTGGAGAGGAGTGACTCACGGCTGACGGTGTATATGGTGGGGTCGTGGACGTTGGATATGATGAGGGCGAACTGGGCGCAAGCGTGCCAGCCTTCGGGGGACTTTTTAGGATCTGCGTAGTCAAGGTAGACGGAGACGGTATCGTTGGGGGGTGCGTTAGAGTTTCCGAAGGGGAATAAGAGGATGCGCCTGGAGAGAAGGGACGACTGATGAGGGAGGAGAGGGAAGGACGGGAAAGAACGGACCATCGGTGGCCGCCACAATCGAACTCGGGACTTGTGATTTTCTTGTCGAGCTTCTTCCAGCTGGCGAGCCTCCAGGTGTAGACCTTGAAGTCTTTGACATCATGGCCCAGGTCGGGCATGTGCTTGGCGGCAAAGGCATCGTCTGGGAGGGACGGTGAGCGGACGGGGGCGGGGAGGGGAGGGGGACTGACGGTCACGGACGGAGACGACGTCGTCGACGATCTCCATGGGGGGTGCGCCGTTTACTTTCTCGTCGAGGATGTCCATGGTGTCACTGCGGGCGGGCGGGAGTGATCGGGGGACGTTCCAGTGCACAGGGAGGGACACGGCGAGGACGACAAAGTCGGTGGGAAAGCGTGTGCGACGGGCATTGCTTGCGTAAGCAGCCCCTGGGAATGTTGGGCCAGTCGCCGCCGCTCGCCCTCTCTCTGCGCCACGATCCTTAAGTTGTTCGACACCAGCCCTCCGCGGTCCACTGTCGCTAGCGAGTCATCATCGTGCAAGAGTAGGTCCGCCGTCGGCTGCGTCGTGCGGCCAGGCGGCGCGACACCGCCGTTGCGCGCTGGATGGCGTGCGCTCGTCACCCTGTGTTGTGTGGCACACATGTAGAGCACCCGCATCATGTCAACTGTAGCACTAGTAGCCGCTGCTTTTGTTTGGTCGTCGTCCCACAAGGTCACATGCCTCATGCCCGCCCCGCGTCTCTCTCCCTCCGACGACGACCCTCCTTGTATGCACTCCCGCCGCCCCGACGACCGCCCTCCTCCCAAGCCCTGGGTCCCCCCCGACTACGACTCCGACCGCCGCCCCCACCATGCCCCCTCTCGCCCCCACTCTTCCTCCAGCAGGGCCCATCAACACGCCCCTGCCCAGTACGCCCATCATTACCCGCAACCCTCTCCATATCATCCCTACCCCCTCCCCAGCGCATCGCGCAGACCCTATCCAGACCCACCCGATCCCACAGCCCCAAGACGCCCCTCCCACCGCTCCTCCTACGAGCAGGTCTCCAGTGGCGAGGAGGTCCCGAGGTCGTCGAGGCATCCGTCTCGTGCCCCTCACTCTGCCACACAGCCTCCGCCCTCAGCCCCCGCATTCTGGCCTCCCCCTCGGGACGCGTCCTCTTCCCGGCGCCACAAAGATCCGTACAGGGAGAGAGACAGGACGAATGCTGAGCTGGAAAGAGATAAATATGCGCAGAGATCGAGGGCCGACCGCCATCGTGAGCGTGTCGCCGACGTCAAGCTTCCGGAATCGACCAGGAGCAGGCATCACGACAGACGCAAGGATTCCGAGGGGGACGCGGGCGTGTATTCGGAACAGAGAACTGCGTCCGGGGCCTCGCTTTCCGGGAGAGAAGGCTACCCCTCGTCCCTTCGCGAGTCCACCAGTGGCCACAGACGACATCAGACCGAAGATGGCGCTGCTACCTCTGTGGGTCCGATGACCACCCTTTATATCCTCCCACATCTCATCCTGCATGTCAATAGGGGCGTCGATACCAGCCTGACACCTCCCAGAACTCGATCCCTTTCATGCCGCCGCAGTCCACTAGTGCGCCACAGCCTGGCGTACCGCAGATAGGTGAGCCCCCACCTGCCCCTCGCGTAATGCCTGTTAACCTTCCGCCAAAGCCAAGTCACAACGCTCACAGCGAGAGGGTCGTCCTTCAACTGCCCAAGGGGCCCAATCGGGCAGTGATACGGAGCGGACCACTGGCAAGGTATCTCATATCACATCGGCACGTCATGGTGCTTGCGTATTAATATCCCAACTCAGCATCGTATGGAGCGCTCTCCATCCGGCCCTGCTGTGCAAAGAAGCGATGGGTATACATCCACCTCCGCGAGGGACAGAGGCAATCACGAAGCGCCAATGGGTCCACGAGATGATGTAAAGAGGTTAGAGGTACGGTCCGTCTTATCCTGGCATGCTTTGTGCAACTCACATCAATCACAGGGCAAGTACAGAGCGCACCAAGACACTCGCCCGCCCTTAGCACAAGTCGACACCGACATCCCTCTCGTCACACCAGCATTTAATCCGTCCACTTTACCCACTGAGAACCCGAGGGCTTCAGCTTTACCACAATTTGTCAGCATTCGCGCAGGCCAAGGTCCTTCCGACCCACAGGTGTACGACGCGCGTGTCAAGTCATCGGCCATTTTATATTCAGATGCCCCACAGGAAATCATCGTCCACCCTCCTCACGCTGCCTCTGCATCGATTGTCAAGTCGTCTAGTCATCCCCGATCGCAGTCTTCCGAGACACGCGTTCAGCCTGATCGCCCAGTTGTCGTGGAACATTCGCGTATTGAGCGTCATGGGATCGATCCACCTCCTGGTCATCGCATGTCTATCGACGAGTCAAGTCGAGCATTGCCCACCCCACTATCTAAATCTCAATCTTACGCTCGTGGGAATCCTGACACAGGGGTGGATTACCAACGTTCATCGCATCCGCAAAGCCGTTCACCATCTCGTTCTGCGCATAGGACCTCCGCCACTAACGCCGTTCCTCCTGCAGTCATCGGCCCACGCCCTCCGCGTTCTGCTTCCCAAGGACCGCAAACAAATGAGCCTCCCACCCGTCCACCGTCTGTCGCCCAGTATGCCCCAACCATGTCCTCTGTTCCAAACCAGCATTCCGTTCCCCCATCTCCCGCTCATCCAAGCAACGGCAGTCTTCCGAAGGCTGGATACATCCATAGCTCTCTTCCCTCTACCCAGCCAAGTCCCAAAGTCGCACAATTTCACGGCGGGTCTCCCGGTCACTCCACGTCGATGCAACAAGCGCCATCTGGTCCTCCCACTGTTCATCCCACTCCTTTCATTGCCCCTCAGATGCTCACTGCTTCTTCTCAACATTCTACGCGGAACGGCCCATGTATTAATCAGCAGTCCGCAGACCAACAGCCAACAATGGACAACCGTCTAGGGCTGCGGGAGGCCTCTAACAGCACTACAGTCAAAGCATCCTGGGTCGTTCAAACCCCAGCTATTCCCAAAAGAACCAAAATATCTCGAGAGGACAAGTATTTGCGAGAACATAACCTCAATACGGAGACGCCGCATCCACATCTGTGGCAAGTGCTGTCACAAGACGGCGACCCCTTCCCTCGCGTGTCGTCATCGATCATGATGAAGGCAAACCAGGCGATGACTCCAACCTCATCTCAACGGAACTCACCTGGTGCAAAAGCAAGAGATGTTCACTTGGGTACACCACGAGGTGTGTCGGCGAGCAGCTCACCCAAGTCGGGAACTGCAAAAGAGGTGACGTTCACAAACACTGCATCCTCGCCTCTTCTCTCATTATCCATGTTGGTGTACAGGCGCCTGTACCCAGGCAGAATCTGCCCCCACATCCAGCTGGTCCACCGCAGATCTCTGTCGTTGGGGCGACTCCCGTTACCACAGCTTGCGACTTACCGCATCAAGGCCGCGCTGACCATGCTTTGCTTGCGCCTCCCTTCCCTGCCCCGATTCGAGCCTCGAGGACGACACCCAATTCGCAAGATCAGCTATCTCACTCCTCACAACTTGCAGCTGGAAACCCACCATCGATATCTTATCAGCCACAACCTGCAACAACAATGCATGCTCCGTCGTTGTTCCAGCCGTATCAACCACCATGTCTTCCATCGCCTGGAGACAGTGCCCAGTTTTCACCTTCACCGCTACCGATCCCGCCGCCAAGGGGTCTAGAGGACTCGCCACTGCCGGCCATTGAGACACGAACAAGCGAGATCATTCCGACCCGTTCGCAAAACGTCAAGCATCTCCAAAGCTACGCGGACTCCGTCCCTGATATACACATTGAAATGCTGCATATGCCCTCACAACTCTCAGTCCCGCCGCAACCTTCGTCCGTGCTACCTACACGCACCCCACAGACCTGGCAAAATGGCAGATTGGACGGCAATACGGTCTTACCACCTCCGAATGGGTTTTTGGCCGTAACTCATGTTGATGCGCGGTCGTCGAAGTCAGCTTCAACTCAGCCCAATGCTGCGCAGGTGGCTCATCAGGAAGCAACGAAGTCCAGTACTGTCGTTCCGTCTCAATCGTCGGTTGCTCCCGCAAGGCTGCGACCGAAAGTCACGATCGAGGATGTTCCAGAGGATTCACCCGTGTTAAGCAAAGTTGTTCCCGCGAGCGCGCCGCCGATAATGCTTTCAATCCCGGCGCAGAGACCTCTGCAAACATCGCAGCACACCACCATTGCGAACGCGAACTCGACCTCTAAGTCCACACTAGTTGACACAGCTGGTTATAAATCGTCACCCCAGTCGAAAAGCAAGGGGTCACCTCTCCGTCGTGGTACCGAGCCGAGCTCCGCGCTACCTGTCGCTCCATCTATGCCTTCGCCATCCTCTGCCACCTGTGCACCGACGTCCACGCGCATGACATCTAGTGCACCTCCAGCTCAGCATTTGTCTTTCCCCTCTGGCCAGGTAGCACCTGCTCAACGTGCATCCCATACCGTATCCTCTCGCATCTATCAGCGTGGTGCGGAAATGTTGCAGGCGAATAAGGTCTCGACGTCTGCGGGAACCAATCCCAGTGCTACTGCGAGTTTCAACAAATCCGCCGCTACGCCCTTGCAAATGAGTCACAACGCTGTTAGTACCGCTAATGGGCAACACCAACCGGTGAATAGTGCTAGTGTACAAGCCTCCTCGGCTTCCAGGCTCGCAAGTGCGTCTACTACCACTACTCCCCATGCCAGCGCTTCCGTCACAGCTGCGGCGACCAAGGTCGCCACGACCGGCTCCGCTCCGCCGGTTGGTGCGCTTGGACTGCATATATCTGCTTCATCAACCAGTATTAATACCCAACCACCATCTGCTCCCGACCCGCACAGGCAACGTCCAGGAGCTTTGCTGCCGATACCTTCTTCTCTAGATACCATGTTCACGTCCCTAATGTCATCCGCTACTGTCAAGAACCCACAGCAAGAACAACCCATCGTAGATTCTTTCCGACCTCGCGATGCTATGACTTCCACCGCTCGCAACCTTCCCTCTTCGTCGCATGTATACCCTACCTCCGCTCGTCTAGGCACGTCCCTTGCAACGACTCAACAAACACATGTATCCGCAATCCAACCATCAACCCATCATCGTGCTGTATCTTTGCCCATTATATCGTCTTCTTCGGCTGTGCAGAAACCGCCTTCACCTCGCAAATATTCACAGCCCATCCCTTCTGCCTCGGTTTCCACGCAACCATTCCCATCTCGCCCAAAACCTCCCGAGTACCAGCCGACACGGGTACCAGTATCTGGGCATATGTCCACCCCAGCCCCACCTCGATCAGCCCGGTTGCCACCTCCCGATCCCGCGAATGATCCAGAGAAGCTTAAAACTCCATCATCCATCGCACCATCTCCTATGCTTACGAGCTCTGTGCCACAGTCCATCACTGTTCCAGTCCGGACAAGACAGTCATCCACAGACTCGAAAGACTCCAAGAAGAAGCCGTCAGGGTTGTTTGGCCTTTTCAGGACGAGAACGCTTTCGTCGAAACCGCATGACTCGCCAATTGTTTCTTCGATGACCAATGTGTCTCTCGACCAAGGGAGGGTTCATCTTCATGCCGATCCCCCTGTTGTTTCTAACACCACACCTGTGCGTCGTGGAGTGACATCAAATTTGGCCCCAACGGAGTCGAATTCTGCCCCGCCACCCGCCGCATTCACGCATGCGGGGTCGCAGCCCAAGTTCAAAGGCAGGGTACCGGATCCAATCATTATTCCACCTCAAGCACCACGGGAACAAAAGGATGCAACCCCACACATCTTTACCCCTTTCAAGTTCTTGACCATGCACTCGAAGAGGAATCGAACGGTGTCCGCTGCATCTCTCGATGTCTGCGACGGCAACACCGCTGTAAGTAATTGTTTCACCTCTCTCCGACGTACGATTAAATTTACCCATGGACAGTCCAACACTGTGATCGGAACCCCGGACCACTCCACGGTCAGCCAGGGCCAGCCTTTACCTGCCATCGTACCGCCAGATGTGCGCGACCCATTAGTTGCAACGACGGAATGGAGGGACAGGGAAGAAGCGGAGCGGAGAGAGCGCAAGACTAATTGTATTCGTCGACCCGGAGTCACCTTCGATGTTGAAGAGGAACTGTCTTCCTCAGCACCTGGTACCGCAAGCAAGCGGAAGAAGTTGGTTCGCCGCCCGTCTGGACGCACTGCCACTCCTGGACCGCTGCGCGGTTGATGTCGAGGTGTGCATCGTGTGATCGAGGTGCATCTATTCCAAGTATCTTAAGTTGAACCCTCACCCCTAGTATTATGTATTTTGCGTTGTCGTCGCTATATTGCTCTTTTGTATTCGTGACAAGACGCGTGACGCCTCGCGTCCGTGACAGCACACATTTGCATCAACCACTGGGATGTACAAAGGCAGTGCACCAAGCCAGCCAGCTGATGCACAGTCTGAGTACCCTTTCCGGCTGAACTTGTATGTGCCCATACCTTGTCACATCGATGGTGAGCTTAGGCCTGCGTTAGCTACGACAAGCCACCGCTCCATGAAGTAACGCTCGAGGAATTCGAGACATGCGCTCTCGACCGCCTTCGCGTCCTTGCAGAGATCGAGTCTTCGTTTGCGCGAAACCGGTCATGGGATGAACTCAAGATCGTGACCGATACCCAGTGCAGGAAGCATCTCCTGCTCAACAACAACACCGCAGTGACGGCGAATGTGGAAGTTCAGCGACGAAACGATCATCTCGGCCATTTCGTGCTTCGGCTTGCGTTTTGCCGCTCGTGCGTTCCTTTCCCTGGTGCTGAGCGAATCCGGGAGGAAGCTGATCGCTCGCAGAGAAGAGCTTAGACGCAGGTTCGTCAAAGCGGAGACAACACTATTCAGGGTGCGGTATGAGATGGATGACACCACCGAACGCGCTGCATTCCTGGGTACTCGGAAGTTTGATTGGGAGACGGTCGGTCGTCGAGCCTTTTTGCCATCGCTCGTGCTGAAGTTTGATCATCAGGTCGAAGAGTCTGAAATAAAGCAGATCACGAAGCAGCTGTCGGCGCCCGAGGGAAAACAGCCTCAGACTGGTACACAGGAACATGTGGAATATGTCAAGGTATATCGCTTGATGCGATCAGAGGCCGTTGGTCGAGCGTTGCATTGCAGGTTCACTGGACCAGAGTACCTGACTTGGTCGCCAAAAGACGCGTTCTCCTCCGTGGGGGTAATGCATACGTGCCGAGCAAAGAAGTATCAAGTTTCGTGTTTAACGAGTTTGAGACAAAACTGGAGAGGGCGCTCGAGGTAAGTGCCATTCGTGCGGCCACGCAAATCTTTCCTGAAGATAAACAGTACACTGCAAAAACGCTTCCCCGCATGGACGAGGACACGAGACTGGTCCCCATCTTGAACAATCTATCCCAAGGTTTCGTCGCAGGTGTTCCCTCGGAATGGGTGAACTCCTCCGCCTCCGGAGATGAGATCCGAGCCGACATGATCGATGACCTGGCGAAGAAGCACTTTCCGATGTGTATGCGAAATTTGCACGAGTGCTTGGTCAGGGACCACCATTTGAAGCACTTTGGAAGGTTGCAATATGGTCTATTCCTCAAGGTGCGTCACTGGCTCAAAGCACATGATTGCACGGCTGATCCACTAGCAGGTTTTGGGTCTGTCGATCGAAGAAGCTGTTGTATTCTGGCGGAAGTCGTTCAGCAACGTGACTGACGACAAGTTTAACAAGGAGTACAAGTATAACATCAGACATTCTTACGGTCTGGAAGGGAAGCGTGCAAATTATCCTGCGAAAAGGCGAGTTTATACGCGCCTTGGACCGCTAGTCGGGCTGAGGGTTTATATTGCTTGCAGTTGCCAACAAATCCTCACAGCGGATAAACCGGCGGTTGGAGATTGCCATGGATGCCCATATCGTCACTTTAACCCTGAAAATCTGCAAACCGGTTTACTCGCAGCATACTCCTCTCGGGGTCTCACCACGAACCACCTACATGAGATCATGAGGACGGTCAAGGAGGGTCACTATCATGTTGCATGCACCCGAGTCTTTGAAGTAACGCACGCAAGTCATGGAGTAAAAAAGGGCGAAGGTATAGGTAGCGGAGATAGTGTTATACACCCCAACCAGTATGCTGCAAGAAGTATCGAACTCGAGAAATCACGGCGAGAAGATGGGATGGTGGTAGAATCATAGTGTGCTTTCCGTGTACACTAGTTAGGACTGTAAGCTAGTTGGTATTAGGCGGTGTCTGGAGTCCTCTGACTGCGCCGCTCGGAGTATTTCGGCTTCCTTGAGTGCCCCATTTCGTGTCGTCTGCCGGTTGCTCGTATTTTTCGACAGCAGAATGGCACACAGCAGGACACCCAAGCCCAAGGGTGTCGCCACAGGGCACGATTACCACGTTCTTCAACAATACGTCGACACCGATGGACACTTTTCGATGGTCAGGTACGGCGCGACCTGAGCGTTCCGCGGTCGATGCATGCTGACCGAGCGGTTACAGGAATTTTAGGTTGGCCGACCTTGTCACGATAATGAATGGTGTCTGTGGTTCTCTCTCGATATTCTCCTCAGCTCATTACTTGATAACGAACGATGACGAGTACCTGTGGTGGGCGTTTGCTCTTCCCCTGGCCGGGCTCATGTTTGACTTCTTCGACGGAAAAGTTGCGAGGTGGAGAAAGTCGTCCAGCTTACTGGGACAGGAGTTGGACAGCCTGGCTGACTTGGTAGGGAATGCATGATCCCACAGTTGCGCGTCGGTTCATGATCAGGCAGATTTCGTTTGGCGTCGCACCAGCTGTCCTGGCCTTTACGGTTGGCCTTCGAACGTACCTCGATACTGTTTGCCTAACCGGCTTCATCTGCTGTGGGCTGGCACGACTTGCCCGCTTCAACGCGACAGTCGCACTGATTCCGAAAGACGCAGCAGGGAAAGCGCGGTACTTTGAAGGCCTTCCCATCCCATCCTCCCTTGGCCTGGTCGCTGTCTTGTCTTACTGGGCCCGTGAAGGTTGGGTAGAGGGCAAGGCTGGCGTGCCAGGTGGACTCGTGACGTTATGGGGAGCATCCGGTGGTCGGGGTGACATCCACCCGGTTAGCATGCTGTTTGCCGTATGGGCTGCTGCGATGGTCAGCAAAACTCTCCGCGTTCCCAAGCCGTGACGAGGTTTAGGCTTTGTGGAACGGGTGTAGACTGGGGTGTTGGTTGATCCGTCGGTTATGGACGAGGTACGCTACGATTTTCTCAGCAGGGCAGTCAGGTCACATAGCTTATTCCTCATGACACTTTACGACGAATGTATGTGATGGCTCTGTGGGTTGCTAATGCACGAAATATAACTCGTGGCAGTGTGCTTGTTCCTTGCATTATCAAGAGGCCCCTCTTTTTAATATCTTGGGTTTAATGAGATTTAATCCCTCATTACACAAAGCTAATTGATCGAGATAGCCGGCTTTCGTGGGACCTCTTACTCCCTCACACCTCTCGACCTTTTACTAACTGATGCCTCCGTGGCTACAACCGGATCCGTACCGGTTTACCCGTTGCCTCTTCGGCAACTACTTTCTTGCCTCTAAGGCTTTCGTGCGCCGCAACGGCTTCCCACGCCTCAATGGCTCACGGGATGCGTTACTCGCGGCGAACGGACTTCGCCAGTGCCAAGCGAATGCGCGTCATAGTGTCTCACCCCTAACGCATCCTAGTGAGGCGACGGTCGCAGGGGTTCCGTTCCTCTCAGACTTACTCCCGTCGTCTCGCTAGGTGAGTTTTGCCATCCATTTTGACATGTCTTTCGGTATTTACTCTTGTCGTCTCGCTAGTCCCAGCGCCTGTAGCCTATCGCCCTTACATCGAATTCTCGTCACCTTGTCACTCCGTTCCCATCATTCTTCATGAGTAGCAATGCGGTTTCTTCGAAGACGGTATCTGAGGAGGTCCAGTCAAGTGAACAATCCCGGGAAGCCTCCAACTCGATGACCATTGATGCCTGTCTCCGAGTTGTTGATGCATATCGCAAGGAAAGGCAAACGAAGGCCAAAGCATCTGAACAGCTCCATGAAATTCCATTGTCAGCCAAGATCCATGGAGGGGCTTTCAGCTCCCTTGGAGGAGAGTTCGGCACTTACTATGGGATGTTGGAGGACGTGGACAAAGAACAAGAAGCTGGAGACCGTGGGATCCAAGGGAGTGATGCTGGGAAACTCCTTCGTCGACCTGAACCCGAGGTGGAGCCCTGAGGCGGAGGAAACCCATTGGCCGGGGCCTCTCAGAAACAGCGAGCTGGGGAAGGTGGAGAGTCGGACGATGAACTCAACAGTGAGGGAGGAGTGGTGTCCAAGCGGCATTGCAGAACCATTGATTCGGATACCTTTACCTGGGAAGCTGCCAGCTCGATCTTGCGACACTCGCTCTCCGAACAGCATCAGAAAATCTTGTGCACCTTGGATAACTGGTCGAATAACCTGTCGTATGTGGTCAGAAAGATTATGCTTGTGCTGGGGGCGCCTGACTTCCCTGTCGATCAGTGGACCAATCTCGTTAAAGGATTGCCCGTCGACCTTAATAAAGTCCTCGGAGCCCATTATTCGACCGACCTCGACGTCAAACAGTCACGAGATCTCAGAGACTTATTTCAGCTCTCCGTTCGAGGGCCATGACACTCTAAAATGGTACGCACCCATGGAGAATGGGTCATTGCCTTCAGAAAGACTGTTGAAGCGATGTCGTTCACTTTGCCTGGTTGCCATGATGAATATTTGGCCTGGCAGGGGCATATCGTCCAACAATTTGCCTTGGTCCAGCTTGTGTAGTGACTTGCAATGATTCAAGGCTAACCATAGAGTTAGACTAATGGCAATGAGCAATGCCTAAAGCCAAAAGCCAATATCCTCCTATCCTAACTACTTCTAACAATCATATATAATGTACGTGTGCTGATATAACCCCCTAAAGGCAGTGGAGGTATGAATGCGAAGGACCGTAAATGGACGGTGCCAAACACAGTTTAACATCTATGAGAGAGACGTCACAGTCAAGGTGACTGGAAACCCTGTCTAGTGCACTATGACGGAACAGCAACGTTATCCTTATTTATGATGGCGGACGACCGTAAGAAATAGCATGGAGTGGGTGCTAGTCCTGTACGCGTCAGGTGCGTATAACCCTTGTTCCCTTAAGCCTAGGACCCTGCTATTCCTTTATAGACTGAACTAGTCTATTCGTTTAGACTCTGAACTAGAGTGTGGGACGTGCTGGAGGGGAGAAGGAGTGTGTAGAAACACAAGCAAGATGCTGTTGGGTTTAGTAGACCAACCGATCACTTACTGCTAGCTTTTTCTAAAACACGTTGTGGGGTGCGTACTCCCTGTGTCTCTGTCTTTCCCTTAGTGGATAAGTCCGTTCGGGTTAGTAGGAGGGGGAATACAAGAAGGGTGCGATATGTTCGACCCTACAGGGGAAAGGAGGCCGGCAGAAAATCCCGGAGTAACCGGAATGCAAAACTTCTCAACTCCGGTAAAGGAAGTCTCGAAGGAACGTGTAGAATGAAGCAAAGAAAGCGAAAGAAATAAACTCTGGGAGTACTCAGCTCTTTGTCCGGACAAGTCCGCTTTTTGCTCTGGGCGGTGGCACACAAGTCCGGAAACTCCAGTCCGGAGTTAGAACGGATGGTGATGCAAGTCCAGGTCGGTCGGCATTGTCGAAAAGATCAAAAGTAAGGTAGATTTTGTCGGGCGAGCGACAGGAGTAAGGAATTAAAGTAAAGAGTGGGAAAGTGTCTCCCCCCCATCAAGCGATCCCCTTCTCGCTCTTTCCTCGTCCTCTTTAATACCATCGCAGCGGAGCTCAGTCAGTCAGAGCTCCGTTTTGAAATTATCGAAGACAAAATAAAATATCACCTGTGAGTCAACTCCGGAATTTCATGCGTAGATCGAACTGAAACATGATTTCCAATGAGAAGACAAAGGCTTGGAC
>JBBPOI010000214.1:0-20430 GCA_038091355.1 Phylloboletellus chloephorus | reverse complement strand
GCAAGGAAAAAATAGCGGACGTCTTGAACGAGCTAGCTACGCGGGAGGTCATCGAGGTGTGATATCGCTCTGCTCTGCTAGCGATTTGGCTGTAGCTCTCTCCATCGAACACTGACTTCGTCCCAGGATATCGTAGCCATCTGTGCGGGATGGTCCAGCAATCTGCATCTAGAAGTCGAGGACGTCCACAACCTTCCTGTCTTCAAGAGATCTCTCAAGCTCACGTCCATCGAGTATGCTCGCCCGCGGCCAAAGCACTTCCAGACCCTCCTCGAGTGCGTTCGCCGTTTGCGTGCATCTGTGCGCCGGGACTCAATCGGCGTGGAAACCGTTCTTCTCCCAGAAAAATGCAGCGGATGGAGAGCTCCGCTGTGATGATCATCACCCGTCCGCCTGAGATCATCGCTTGTTTCAAGTTTGCCAACGCGAGCACGCGTCCCAGCACGTCCGATCGTCCTGTCTTCGTCGTCTTCGACTCGCACCCTCGTCCCTCGCATCCTCACGGAGCTGGTCTGTCCTTCAGCACCTCCGTAGAGCACACGGCCTGCACTCTGAGCGATATCTTGCCTACCGTCGACGAGAGCATATTCGACTCCGACTTTCAGTGGCAAGCCCAGCTCCTAGCCAATTGCTCGGGCCATGTGTACGTCGCCAAGACCCGACGCAACGACCACGAGGACGCCGTTGTCCAGTCTAGCCTAGCTATTCTCGCCCTCCGTGCACAGATCGCAGAGCTCAAACGCCAGAACGAGATCCTCAGCTCCGACAATGAGCAGCTCGAATCGGAGGTCGATGGCCTCAAGGCTTCTATACGACAAGAGCAGTTGAAAGCGAAACGTCCTCCTGCCCCTTCTCCGGCAGTCTTGCGAGATCGTGCTCAAGGGCGTGCCTTCGGCTTATATAGTCATGCCGTTGCTGGTCCTTCTAGACTTCCTGGCTCCGGTGGTAGTGTGATGCAGCAAGCTAGCGGACACAATCGTGCCGCCGATAAACCACCCGTCAAAGTTCGTCCGCTTTGTGGGGCGCAAAGTATCTTCGCCGACAACCCGCCCCCAGTTCCCGCCAAAAATCCGCCTGCTTACATGGACCTCGATGCAAGCACGTTGACAGACGATCTCTGGATACAGACTTCAGACTTTGCCCGCGAGCTCCAGAATAATTACGATTTAGAGGATCGACAGCTCCGCCGAGAGCACGCAGAGCTATCCAGCCACTTGCAAGTCACGTTTCCGTGCTGTATATGTATGGATGAGCAGCCGGAGGATGACGTCGCGAGGGTGGACGACTGCTCGCACATGATGTGCAGGTCCTGCTTGAAGGAGTTCGTTTCCTCAAAGATCCAAGAGCATCGGTACCCAATTTTCTGTCCAATGTGCACGGTTGTCGATCATAACAATGCTCAGCTGGGTGGTAAGCGACGCTCGTTATTTCCTGCACGTTGGAATCTCGAACGTTACTTGCAGTGATTTCAAGGTTCCTCATTGAAGAACTCGGTGTCAGCGAACAGCAGTCCCAGATCTTGACTGAGATGGAGCTTGCGGAATTCTCTGTGCAAATCCATTGTCGCAAGTAAACGACCCGCTTGTTATTCAATATGTTAGAAGAATGACACTCTTCTACCCAGATGCCAACGCCCTGCCTTTGTGGATCGCGAGGATTACACGGAGGCCATCAATATCGTGTGCCCTCAGAGAGACTGCAACAACGTGTGGTGCAAGAAGTGCGAGCAGTCGATCACTTTCGATGCCCCGAGGCATTCGTGCGACGGGTCGTTCGAACTTGAATACCTGATGAAAGAAAAGGGATGGAAACATTGTCCGAGTACGTCCCTCCCGTTTTCCAGCGCACGAGACCCCCCATTTCCCGTTTCGTGCGGCTAACAAAACGCGCCCCATGCCTAGATTGCACGACGCCGATCCAGAAGGAGACTGGATGCAATCACATGGCGGTGTGTGTCTCGCCATCTCGCGCGCCGCGCACGACCTCTGACGTGCTGTTCGGGCAGTGCATCTCGCCCGGGTGTAATACGCACTTTTGCTATGTCTGTGGTGGCATGATCGTCCGGTCTGCCGTCCGGGACGACGTCAATCACGCTGTCTCCGCCCATTTTCGCAGGTGTCAGCTGTTCGAGGTCCCTAATTGACGAGCGGACGAGGCTCAAGGACGTGCTCGCGCCAGAGTTCTTGGATTATTTACGGACGAGTTGTCAACAGGGAACGCATTGGCGGAGAATGCATGTCATGTTGGAACTGAAGATCTATAGACATTGTCATTGTCCACGTGACCCCCGGATGTACATTTCCACCTGCATGGATATGTCTCAATCCAATCCTCCTCCTCCTCCTCCTCCTCCTCCCCCCATTCAGGCATTACTTATCGATGTTTCGGGCACGCTCCTGATAGGATCGACTCCCACCCCCGGCGCCGCCCAGGCGCTCGCCAAGCTGCGCGCCGCAAACATCCCCTTCCGGCTCTGCAGCAACACGAGCCAGGAGTCCAGCGCATCCGTGCACAAGCGGATTTGCGATGCCGGGCTGGACGTGCGCCGGACGGAGCTGTGGACGAGCCTCGGGGCGCTCAGGTCGGTGTTGAAGGGGTTGGGGGTGACCAGGTGGGCTGCCGTCGTCATATTGCCTTTCCTAGCTCTCTCTCTCTCTCTCCCTCTCTTTCTCTTCTTCTCCGCGTTTGTTTTTTGTCTCCTCTCCTCGCCTGCTCATCAGATTGACTGTTGGGACCTCCCCACCCTAGGCCATACATGCTACTCTCACAGTCTGCGATGGAGGAAGAAGAGGAATGGGCCGACGACCGGGACCCGAACCCGAACCCGAACCCGACCCCGAACTCGGATTCGGATTCGTGCGCCTCCTCCGGACACGATGCGCCACCGCCATACGACGCCGTCGTCGTCGGCCTCGCCCCCGCCCTTCTCGACTACGTCCATCTCAACAAAGCCTTCCGGATCCTCGTCGGCGAAGACCGGCCCCGCGATGCGCCCCCCTACGCCCAAGCCCCCGCCTCAACCACCGACACCCACCCGCACCCGCACCCGCGGGACGCCCGCGCAAGACCGCTCGTCGCCCTGCACAAGGCACGCTACCTCGAGGCCGCAGACCGCGCGCTCTCGCTCGGCCCAGGCCCGTTCGTGCGCGCCCTCGAGGACGCCGCGCGCACGTCCGCGACGGTCGTCGGGAAGCCCACGCGCGCGTTCTTCGCCGCCGTCCTGCGCGACCTCGGCGCGGATGCGGACGCGCGCGTCGCTGTGGTGGGCGACGACGTGCGTGCGGATCTGGGCGAAGGTGCCGTCGAGCTCGGTCTCTGGCGTGTCCTTGGTGCGTCGATCGGCACCCCCTTCGCCGCCCACCCCCACTGACGCGTCCTCAATAATAATACCTGGAACGGAACAGTGAAGACCGGCAAGTATCGCCCGGGGGACGAAGTGCGCACGGATGCGCTTCCGCCCGACCAACTCTGCGCGTCTTTTGCAGACTTCGTGGATGGGTTTTTTGCTCCAGCAGAGCAGCGGCAGACGTCTTGATCCATCGTTGAGTTGGAGTGGGGGAGAAAGAGACGCTTCACATGCTAATAATAAATAAATATCATCTCGTTCACGCAGCGCCGCCAAAAAATCGTGTATTACAACAGAGAGATAGCCCGAGTCTCTATCGCAGTGGCTAGTCAAAAAATCTGGCCACACCAAAACACACGAATCGACAAAAACGAATCAGTGCATCAGCGCGCCTCTCGCCTTTCGCAACGATTCCGCAATGCCAAAGAACGTCTCCGCGAGTTGTACCTGGGGGGAAGGGAAAGCGAAACAAGCAAGCTCCGTCAGTACACTCGCAGCGAGAGACAACCACGTCCCCCCCCAACACACCGTATCCAGCGCTTGCGTGTACGACGACACGACCGTCGCAGCCGCGGGCGCGAGCGGGTCCCGCGGCGCGTTGTTCTGCGTGTCGCGCGCGATGTCGGCCATCCGACGCAGGTACGTCGAGGAGCCGTCCGGACCGAACGACACCGCGTGGAAGGACACCGGTTTTCTGGTTGCGCGCGCGAGAGAGAGAGAGAGAGAGAAAACGTAGCGTGCCGTGAGACTCGTTCAGCCGCGAACGATATCGGGGCGTAATAAACGGACGTACCCGAGTCGGACGGCCGTGCGACACAGGTCCTGCATGACGTGGTCGTCGATACTGCATTCACCGTCGGACAGGAAGATGATGACCGGGGACCTGTCCAGGTCGCCAACGGGGTAGGTGCCTGAAAGGACTGGGTGAAGACACGACTGACCTTTCCGTACTCCAGCTTTGTTCCATGATCGTCTGCGCTCGGTCGATTGCGAGGCTAAAGTTGGTTCCGCCATACGCAGCGTGAGGGAGGGAGGCGTCCAACAGCTGATCTGGCGTGCTCGCAAAATCATTCACGATAGGGGTTATGATATCGTGGTTGAACAAAATCACACTGTATGCGTCTCGCCGAGCAGCATTCGCGTTCATAATCGCCGCTGCGCGAGCGGTCCAGAAACTGTGTAACGATGAAAGAACGGCGCCATATCTATTGTTTGAATGAGCACTGATTCGCGAGGTTGCTGGCGTGTTGGGGAGGGGCTGTCTATCACCAAGAGACATAGAACCGGAGCTATGTTGCGTGAGGGTAAGTAAACAATACCTGGACGAACCCGCAGGGGACCTACTGGTCTGCGACAAAGATGCTGACGAGACCGCCAAAAAAAAAAGGAAAAAAGGTCAATGCGTGCGCCACGTCACGAAGGCGATTGGATGCGCTCACACATGGAAGGCTTGCTGCATCACGACCGGATTCCTGCAAGCGAATTGATGTCCATCCCGCGAGACGTAACCCATCCCAGCAGGGGCGGCGTTGGCGTTCAACGGAGCATGGAAAAGTGGCAGAACACAGTAAGACGGTATCGCTGCATTTCCATCCGCAGCAGTGTGTTCGGGACCTATCGATCGACGTTGAGTCTCCTCTCGAGACCGCGAAATAACCCTCGAGACGCGCCGCGCGTACCTCTACACATGGAATCACTATCGGCACGTCAACGCACGAAATCATGAGGGGCGGGGGAAGGCGAATGAAAACACACACACCATTTCGCAAAGTTGGCTTGCTCGTCTCTCGAGTACGGGTCCTTGAAACCTGTCCCCGAGAAATCTCAGAACGACAACTCAGATGCGGTGAAAAACGCATCCGCTTTCTCACCGCTCCGCTTCCAATACAAATTGTGCGTGAGTACGTCCTTCGCTCGATCAGGATCAGGCTGTATTCTCCTGGTGAGGTGCTGCAATTCCTCGTTGCCCGTACAAGCCGCTTCGTCGTCTGCCCGACAATAGTCGATGTGGATGTGTCTCCCCATCGCTGAGCAGACAAGGTTACACATCATCGGCGCGCCCTCGTCGTTGGTGGAGAACTTTCGCCCTTCGATCTCCAGCGGAACGTCGTCAGGCCCGTCCACCGTCCAGCGCGTACGCGACATGGATCCATGGCGTGTTTCGTGCTCTCGTTGGGGATGGCCTAGAGCGTCGTCAGGACTAGCACAGGAATCTCGCGGGACGCCGTATTTCTACTCTTACCAAGAGGTAAAGTGCAGAAATAACTGCAGTTATCGCACCTGAATGGCTGTGAGAGGAAAGAAGACGCACGAAGCGTTCGGAACCATACCTCACTTCGCAGAAATGAACCACATTTTTGTCCAGGCTGTGACTATGGAAGCCCTTGTGCTTTGTAGCCCCCGGTGGGATGGGCTTGACGCATTTCAACCGTTTGGCAACTACGATGCCGATCCTCCTTCATCAGCGAACATGGACTATGCACGAACCGATCGAACGAACGAACCCTGAGAGTACTGCAAAACGAACCCACGTCAGTGTTACAATAGGCTCTCGCTCGAGACGCAAAACGACGGACCTTCGTGTACTGGAACGTTTCATTTCTCCCCGTAAACGTGGCCTCGATGGAGTGCGGCGCTGTCTCGATCTCGCATATACCAGGCGCAGAACAAACAGCAGTGCACAGATGTTCTTGTCTGTTCGCCAGACATCAGACGACGACCCCGTCCACATTCGCATCGTACGCACCCGCAAAGATGAATTGCGCTGGGGTCGAGACCATGCATGTGGTCTTGGTCAGAGCATAAACGTTTGCACAACTGGCACTGGATAGAACAGAATCGGGCATCGCATTGATGGTGGGAATGATCGACGTCACTACAATGTGCGTGAGCGTGCCCGTTCAGAGCATGGCTGGCTCCATAGTGAAGAAAGGCCGACCTCGGGATCCGGCATGTCCCAGGACACGCATATACAGAGCCGTCGACCGATTTCACGCCGGACAGATCACATGGCTAGGAATAAGCACATCAGCATGATACGCATGGTCGCTCAAGCCAGTCCTCACCTTCCCGCACGCGTGGACTGGCGCGGCACACAGATGATCCTCGTCGAGATGATCGATAACCTTGGTCAAAGATCAGTCGATGCAGCGATCCCCTCCATCGATTGAAAAGTAAAAGCATACGTTGGCGCATACATCAAGACAGCCTTGCCTTCCGGAGAACTTGCATGGCTTCCCGCACAAGTGCTGGTTCGCAACGCATCTACGACACATGAATCGCAGCGCTTTCGATCGCGGAAAGCACGACACTCACATGTGCTTCCCCGCGTGGCCCGCACTACCGCAAGTACGAACTCCAGTGAGCACTCGATGCGAAGATCAATTTCGACGTCATACTCACGTCATCGTACACGGCTTGCGCTCTCCAGAAAGCTCCAAACAGAAACTGCACTCGTGCACGCACAGGTGGTCCGTATGACAGTCGTGCGGACCGTCGTGTAGACGACTCTGCACGCAGAGCAGCTGACACCCAGCACACTGCAACGTGCACAGCTGGACGTTGCTCTTGAGGTCGACGGTCGTGTTCTCAAAGTGGCGCTTCAGCTCGTCGATGCTCGCATGGCCAGCCTGGAAACGCGACAGGTTCTGCGTGAGCCATTCACGCACGCGCGCGATGCGCAGATTGACGATAGTATCCAGATGGTGGGATAAGCCCGCGATCCATTCTTCTTCTGGAGTGTGTTGGCGGGATGCGTGTCCCTCCCAACCTGTCCGAAGAATCGTCAGCGTGCGTTCGCGGGAGGCAGATTGACCGCCGCCGCTCCCAGCGATGAATAGCTGGTAGCGCGTGTCCGGCAGATCGACCGGCACGTCTGTATCCAAGTTCTGGGCCGATGATCAGTTTCGTAGAAAGTACGGGGTCATGTCATGCCGAGCGGGTCACCTTTAATGGCTCGCGCTCCGGATCAATCTCCGCATATCCAAAGGCAAGCGCGTTGGCAAGGAGCGTCGAGATCAGCTGTGCCCGATGAGACGCCATCGTTTCTAGAAGCGATCATGGTCACACAATCAACCAAACCAAAAGCATGTCCTCTTACGAGACATGGCACCCCAGTCGTTCGCCTTTGAAAAGCATTCGCATCTCAGCATGAAAAAAGTGCCTTTTTTATTCGAGGAAACACACGGACCTTCAACTTGGCCATCAACGTCTTCATCATGTGCAGAAACTCCCCTGCCGCCCGATGTGTGACCACCTGCTGATCCAGACGTCGCTTCAAAACAGGGAAAAGCCTGTAAAACTCCTTCGACTCGATGACAGGCCTGGCAGTCCCGTGAGTGGACTAGAACAGCCAGGGATAGCGATAGCCCCGCCGGCCTTACCAAGGAATGATGTTCAGCTTCCCGGCGTGAAGACGAGATATGAAATTCGCCTCTTGTTCGTCTTGCACGATTTTTTGGAACTTGAGCGAGAACCTGGACAAAAAAAAAACCTCATAAGCGGCTCGAGCTTGATTACAAGAAGCATCGTCCGACTCTTTGGCTATCTCAGACTTGTCCGAGTCGACGACATCCTCAAAAAACACGCCTCAGCCGACGACCTGGATACACGGTCGACACCACGCCATACCTTGATGATGATGACCAACGTCGATTGGAACAACGAAGGGTTCGCCTTGGGATCCAACACCGTAGAACTGGATTGAAACGATTGAAAGAGGCCCGTAATGTCCCGACTGAATGCGAAATTGTTGCGGAACAACACCTGAACGGCGATCAGCGTCCCGTTCCACGTGCCACGCGCTCGCGACTGTCCTACCATGTTAGAAATCGCGGTGTTGAACAAGACGAGCAGCGTGTCTTCTTGCGCGGACCGCTCGATACTGTGCACACCTGTAGATGCGTGGCAAGGTGATCAGGGTATATGGTATACGGACGTGCGTCCCCGACAGACCTTCAAAGTCTAGAGCAACAATCAACGCGTCCTGCGTAGGCGTCACCGACATCCATACTCCTTCCGTGGTCCGCATCGCCGACCCAGCAAACGACGTATCCACGAGATGGTTCAACGCAAAGCTTTTCCCCACGGACTGCTCCCCCATAGACGACACCACTTTGACAGGCTATCCCTCGTCAGAACCGAGCAACCCCGCCACGACAAGCAAACAGCAGCCGACACACCTTGGATGCCATGTACGACTGGAACAGCGACTCGTACCACCCAAACGAAAGACTGTCCACGATGCGATTCACGTCCGCACCCAGCAGCGACTTCTCCAACTCGGGCGAATACACGCCGTCTTTGAGCGGAATGAACCGGTTCTCTTTCGCGATCGCGATATGAATCGGTATGAGGCACAGGAAATCCACGATCCATTCGCCCGCGCGGTATTGCGACACGTTCCACGGACTGTTCCCGCACAGCTCGGCTGACAACACGGAAAACGATGCGGCCGAGACTTTGATCGACTTGAAAACGTCACCCGTCGGCTTCTTGGTAGCACGCTCGAAGGCATGGATCATCTCGGAAAAGTGAGGCGCATACTTGTCAAAGTCGCGGTCCGTCACGAACACGAGCGTCTTCTGGCTTCTGAGACTAGACGACGAGATCGTCTCTCGCTGAACGGCCGGCAGTACTGGGAAACGCGTCCAGACCTCGGAATGACAATCGATGAGACAGTCGTGAGCGGTCGTCTCCCTGTGCCGCAAAGAAGCGTTGCGAACGCCCTTCTCCCTGAACGTGAACTCGGTGACTTTCCGTGTGATGTCCAGAGCATATGACTGGCAGGTGTGCGCGGTCAAATCAAGTGTCACGATGTGCACTGCCGTTCTACTGATTAAAGAAGTGACGACAGGGCTGTTCTCGACGGTCAGGTTGGCGATGTCCAGCGAGATGCCTTCCGTGGAGCCAAAAGTACTCCAGTGATAAGCCGTCACTGCCAACTCGCTTCCTCGAGCTTGTGCGACCAGTAGACAGGAACCATCAGGCGTGGAGCCGACGCTATAGGGCACCTGTTCAAGGTTGAGAGTGGCAGGTCTGTCATCCTCATCAACTACACTCAAGGAAAGAAATGAGAGACGCCAACCGAAATTGGAGAGTAACGAGAGAGAAAACCCTGGCCTGAGCCTGGGAATCTACAAGCAATACTTCCTCGCTACCGCTGATGAAGCACGCATGGCGAATAGAAGACCCCTCGTTGTACCACGGATGCAGGTTAATCGAACTACCCAACCCCTGAAAGCCTCGCGTGTAATCGAATACGAAGATATGGAGCAGGAGCTACAAAGACGATGTCAACAATTCCTGGATCAACATAGAACCGCGTACTTTGTCCGACGATACGACGCCCAGCATCTTCTTCGACTCGTCGTAAGTCAAGAGGAAGTCGTGGCCAATCTTTTCGCGATTCAGTGATTTACCACGTCCGCGTGCGATCGCACCATCCATGGCAGCAAGACTGTCAAGGTAGACGATCAAGTTCCCAGCACGATCGGCGACGACCAACAAGAGTTTATCGCCCTCTAGAAGCTGCGCTCGTCTGCCAGAACAAGTATTCGGTAACGCGTGTCACAAATGAAGTACCGAAACGCACATCACGGAATGACCGAGGGGCAGCTTGAAGGTATGCGTGAACCTGAAACGTGGCGATGGGATAGCAGTCGGATTCAATTGTAACTCGTGCTGATCTTGAGTCGTGAGGCTCATCAAACGAATCGTGTAAATCACCATCGGGTCTTCTTGCGACGCCCGTACTCCCGAAATTCGACACGTCGTAGACGTACGCAATCCTAAAACTCGTGAGTGCAATGACGTCGCATGCGAATGATTCGGCCTCTACCTAGGTAATAGTCTCTCTTGATCTCCTCTGCGGCATCGATGTACAACGTATGTCTACGATCAAGGTCAGCTTTTGGCCCACAATCAAATAAAACCGTACGACTTACAGGTGTGCGGTCTGTGCCGACAAACTATTGAGTTGTCTAATCAGATCTACTCTCAACTTCCGTTTCTCCTCTTCTGCGTGACTTGCGTGATCGCGCTCGATCCTGGCCGTACACTCGTCCATCTGGATTTTATGAATCAACGGGGTAAGCTTCTTTAATGTACGCGTGATGACGACTTCAAGCTGATCGAACGCGCTTTGTCGTGCCTTCTCAGCCCACTCCTTCAGAGCTGGATGTCGTTCAGCGTCGCGATCAAGATGCGCGAGGAATTGACTATCAGTGATCTGATCTGCCGCCTGCGTCGCAAGGCTAACGAGTTCGTCGATAACGCTCGCTTGGACATCACCCAACGAGAACCACGGTCGGATGCTCCATTTGGATGGGTTCAAGCTTGCTTTGCTACGCTTGCTATTTGGTTTCATGGCGTCTTTAACTTGTTCCAACTCCCCCTCCAATGCAGCGCTGAGAATCCGGTTGCAGTCCTGCTTGTCTAGTTTCTTCTCCTTCACGAGACGATGCAGTTCCTTGAAGAGACAGAAGCGGTTTTTTGCCATTCGAAAATTTAGATCGGAGAAGATGTTCTGGAATGCATGTCCCAACTGATGCGTGACTTGCTCATTCGCTTTCGGATAAAGCATCAGAGGTTCTGTAACGACCGTCAGCATTCATTCCTATATGCTAACCACAACATACCTGTATTTTCCACAGGTCCGTCGCTTGCACTGACTGGATAAGGGAACACCTCTCGATCAAAGCAGCTACACCACCCAAGTGAGTGGACGGATAAGCCAACCGGTATGTGCCCGCTCACGGATACAGCTGCAGAACCTCATCTAAAATGGCCTCGTGCAAAGACCTTCGCAGA
This sequence comes from Phylloboletellus chloephorus, assembly GCA_038091355.1. Classification (NCBI taxonomy): domain Eukaryota; kingdom Fungi; phylum Basidiomycota; class Agaricomycetes; order Boletales; family Boletaceae; genus Phylloboletellus; species Phylloboletellus chloephorus. Next base: position 9,275 of record JBBPOI010000214.1, on the reverse strand, counting down.
GACGAAAACTCCTTGTTCAGTCTAGCAGTAGCGCAGCTAATCTCAGTGTTGGCGCGCGTTTTTGACGAATTCTCAACTGCCGTGGATTCGTGCCTCCACTGACGGCACTCTTGTGGAAACCGCTTTGTGAGCCCAGAGCGAACCAATATCCCTAAGGCTTCATCGTCCAACCGTTCGCTCATGCGGAGGGTGTCGGATGTCCTGTGGACCCAAGGATGCAAGTATTCAGAAAAATAGAATTCTAACACCACAACCAGAAGAGCACTGACAGCAACGCTTCGAGCTGCAAGGTATCGAACGAACGAGCTTTCAAGGATTCCTCGATATGCCTGGCCTCTCGATGTTCCACGGTCACAAAGCCCTGAGTAGTCTCTCCAGATAGCAAGAACGGTTTTATTGGAGCAGACTTCGACAGGTATTCGGGAGCTTCTTCTGGAAGAGCGATGTGCCCAGAAACAGCCTTGACCTCAAGTGTCAGCCAAGGCGACACAGAACTGCTAGATTACCTTGAAACCCTCGCGGACTGTGACTGACTCCTCCTGCTCGTTCGTCTGCGAGACCTCGAATGTGAACATCCGATCAGATTCGTCGTGGCAAATCTCCATTGTATTGTCATGGTCTTCATGGTCTTCATGGTCTTCATTCCAAAGGATGGTTTGCGCATGTTCTGATGAGATCAGAGAAACGACTTGATCGCACATCTTCGTGAGGTACCTGACAGCGAGACCGAGTTAGACTTGTGTGAGCTCTGAGGGGATGCGCGTGACCGAACCTCATGAAGGTGACGCGATTGCGACCCACAGAAGACGCCGCAGAGTCGTCCCAAGTTGTTTGTTCCGGCCAAAAGAGAAGGAAGACTTGATTAGAACCCCCGGTTTGCTCCGGGGTTTTGATAATGTACAATCCTGAGCGCAAGGTCGGTTTTGTGCGAGCATGTGTATCGGAGTCGGCTAGAAGCTGTGTCGCACTGTTAAAACGGGGAGTTAACATACAGATGATGAGATAGATATTGGAGCGTGATGACGTGCATGTTATCGTCAATGGCGCCGAGCTGAAGTAGGAACCGGACGATCTCCTCTTTACTCCCGTAAACGCCCACAGGTTTTATGATATACTTGTCGAGGGCCATGAAGTTGACTTTGGTCATCGATACATATGCTCCGAGACTGAGGCTGTTGATGAATGCCTCGAGAGAGTTTTGGGATATGATGATCTTATCGACTGACAAGCGATCGACAAAGACAAACGAGGAGGGTCAGTGTGATACTCACCGAGACCACCACTGCCCTGCTCCGAGATCAGGTCGAGGATGCGATACATTCCTTTGATGGAATACGCCAAGTCCAATTCATCGCGTTGGAGCGGCGGGGCTTCTATGTCCATCTACAGACTCGGGACTAAAAAAAAAAAAGGGTGAGGTTAATGCACACACCTGATCATCGGATGGTGTCCGTTCTTCGTCTAGGGACTGGTAGAGACTTTCGTCGTCGTCAGTGACAAATCCATCAGAGAGACGGTGGGCGGAAATGGACAACAAAGGACGAGAAGGAGTTGAGTCAGAGTCAGAGTTACGGTCCAACGAGGAGACTGGAGCCTGGGAGTGTACACGATAGTACTGTGTCTGCCCGTCGTCTAACGCGCGGCTAGTCTCTGCTACACTGAGGCCGTGCTCGAACGAGACGCACCGTGAGCTCTTTGTTTGCCTTTGTCAAGGTTACCAGTGGAGACATGGAAATCAGGATCATCAGAGTCCGAGTCGTTGAAAAGGTTGGGAGGTTTATAGGATGGATGCATTGTGGAACAAAAGAGTGCAGGGCGAGCTTAAAAGGGGCTTGGCACGAGGTGAGTGGCGTTGTGACAGGGTGGACTTAGTGAGCGACGACGATCGATGTCCTTGTCGCGCGCACGTTCCCCTGGGCCCCGGTCACGCTGCTCTGCGAAACACTGCAAGAATAGGCATCAACATCGTCGATGACTGCGGCCTGGAACACCATTCTTCATCGTCGGAGGGGTCGTGCGTGCAAGGGGGGTCAGTGGCATGGAAGACAGCCTCGTGCCCTCTCCCATCCAATCGATATGATAGACGGCCGCCTGATAGAAACTGGTTGCAAAGAGCGGTACATGAAGTAGCACATGCTGTCTGACAGCGTGTGGCTTACGTAATAAACATTTAAGCTAGAGTCTTTCATCGACGACCAGACGAATCAATCGCTCCAGCTCGACATGGCCCGTGCACAGCAACGAGTCCTCTCCCAGCTCGCCACCTCCCCCAACGAGCTCGCATCGGGCCTCGGCCAATGCCTCGAGGCCCTCCGCCTCATCTCTGTCCTCCCCCGCGCCTCCCCCGTATTCGTCCAGTACACCAACGCCGTGACCCCCCTCATCAAGGCCTTTGGCAGGGAACACCTCTCCCGCGTCCCTCTCCGGGTGAGCCCATCCCACCCCGATCATCGATGATCATAATCTCACCCCCCTCCCCCTCCCAGACCGTGATCGCGCTCGTCAAGTCCTCCATGTCCCTCCCCGACAACGTCCGCGTCGCCTCCGTCGTCTTCTACCGCGAAGACGGCTCCATCGACCCCACCCACGTCCTCCTCGACGAGGACTCGTGGAAGGAGCTCGCCCCGTACGTGCACACCCTCCATGTCGAGGACGACCGCCCTTCCCCCGCCCTCTCCTCCCTCTCCTCGCTCTCCCTCCTCTCCTCCGGCAGCAAGGGCCCCAACTCGAACCCGATCACCGTCGGAACAAAGGTCGATGTCCGCAAGCAGAGCGCTCCTCCACCATGTATGTCCCCACATCGGCGATGTGGTTTTCGTGTCTCGCTCACGCCACGCGGTACAATCAGCTCCTCCACCCATCTCACCGTTTGCCATGTTGGATAGCAGTGGCGCCTGCGTTTGAGTGTCGAACTAGTGTATACTGTATGTTGCGTGCATATACCAAATCGAGGCTGCGCCTGCAGATGTGCACAAGTACCAAGGTACGAAGAAAAGTGCTCCCAGACTCGAGGATGGGAAGCATCCATGTTCGCGCTCAACACCCACCAGGCTGCAGATCGTCCCTGTGATCACTGTGCCCACTTGACACCAAACCAGACGGCGACACCGCCTGCAACGCGCGCCTCGTTGTGCAGCACGAGACACAAAGCCGTCCAAACGATCTATCCCATCCGCGTCAACACCCTCCGAATGTCCATGGGGGATATCAAGTGCATTGTACCCGACGCCCAGTACGCACAAGGTAACGGTGGTGTGCGCGAGAGGGACAAGTGGGTCAACCTTTGTTTTTGCCAAAGTGAGCCAGAGTACTCCGGACGTTATGTAATCTCAACGCAATGGCTGCTCCTCGACCAACAGTGCGTGTCACTCCGCCCTTTATTTTCCACCAATCCATCTCAGGCCACGCCACCAGTCCAAGCTTCCTCCGGGAGCCAACCGCATCCTATTCATCAAGAACCTCAACTATCAGATCACTGGTGAAGACCTCTATGACCTCTTCGGCCGCTACGGTAGTATCAGGCAGATTCGTATCGGGAACGAGCCGAAATCAAAGGGTACAGCGTTCGTCGTGTTTGACGATGTAATGGACGTGAGTACCGAATCTGCCTCGTCGGCGCGGTTCTCTCTAGTCATTCATCTGCACAGGCCAAGAATGCGCTGGATCACCTGAACGGGTTCCATTTGCAAGAACGGTATATCGTCGTCCTCTATCATATGCCTGCCAAACAGGATGCTGCGGCTGCAAAGGCTGACTTGGCACGGAGAGAAGAAGAACTTGCACAGCTCAAGCAAAAACACAACATTGGAGACGACTGACGATACTTCAGGTGGTTCACGCATGCACATTATTGGTATCCACGTCACATCCCACTGTAGAGTAATTGTTCCACTCAGCTCAGCTCACACTGCACTCCGGACATTTCTTGTCTATCTGTGGCGCTGATTTGAACAAAAGGATTGATGGTTCGGAGAGAGAATGTCCCCTGAGCCGAGTTCTGCCTGGATTCGCTACTCTACGATCGTGCGACCGTCTCCGAATTGGTTTTCATATTTCCAGAGGCCGTCTGTCTGGCAATCCCCATGTCGGACACGTAGAAGACCTCTCAGTGAACTGCGTACGCCGGCTCGGATGTCGACGGAGCGTGATGTGTGCATGCGCGGCGAAGTTGAGCGTGCTATCCAACGCAGGCAGGATGTGCACTGAGGCGGTCAACCTAGCTGGGAGCGATGACAGAGCACAATCGCGGGGTATGCCTCTGGACAGCGTCGTCAAGAACCCAGCAAGATCAACTCACCGCCCAACATACGCACTGATTGGAGGAGCAGGGGACGGCGACAGCCCAACGAGAGGATAGGAGCTTGACGCTCGGTGCACTGGCAGACACGGTCGGGGTGTGCAGTTTGACCGAATGCGTTACATTCCGAGGGTTCTCCGGTTCTTGAGCTTGAACCCGGGAGCGATATCCTCTAGTAGTTCACAGCGAGAGGGCGACGTCGGTCCTCACCCTGATGCACTACATGCAGACCACTCGAGCGCCGTCACACACCAAGTCACGAGAACAAGCCTTCAACGACTCTTGTTGGGCCGCGAAGAAGTGAGCTCACCACCTTTCTGCGACTGCAGCAAGCACACGGCGCATTCGCAGGGCAAACGCATCAGGCAGGAAAGAAACTCAACACGCCTTTCTTCGCCGCAGAGGCCGCACTTTGAGAAGCAGCTGAACGTCGCCCATTACATAGAGTGTTTCTTTTGCAGGGCCACGTCATCCGTCCAACCATTGGATGTACCTTCCGAGTCGTCAAGTTGGACGGGGGGGATGGCCGACGCGAGAGTACATGGCATGACTGGGACATACGAGCGGGGATGCGCTGCAGAACGTCAACTTCCGCGAAAGACGTGTTGGAATGCCATCTCGTTTTACGTGCTACAGATGCTCAATCTCTGCTTGGGTAGGATTGGTAGGATGTGATGTATCTGGGCCGCTCGTAGCATGCAAGCGACCATGAGGAAGTGATGCGATGCAGTCAACATTGCCATCAGGAACTGCCATCATGCTATGGCTCTTTTTTTGCACGATTCCGTACGCGAAACTCGAACCCTTCGATCCCTGTATTTACTTCCCACTCTCCTGGCGAGACCTAACTCTATCCCAGCTGACTACTCCGGACTCGCGATGAGCGTTAGCTGCCGCCAGCGCACGTTTGCAACTTGCTGGGTACCAGGACCACCTCTGCCCATCGTGCCAGAAGACCTGTGGACACTAGCTGCCCCCTCGAGCGTCACTGTCGACCTGCAACGCTGCGTGTTTTCTTCCCCGTCAAAATTCATTGATCTACCAGAATCCTCTGCGCGTGTTGTTTCGCGTGTCCTCTGGCACGCGGTTCATTGGCCCCTTTCCGGTGCTTGCCTCGTGTCGCTCCATTCCATTTTCACGATGGACCCAGCGGTCATTGCCTGTTCCATCCCGTTTGCGCCTGCTGCGCCATAAAAACACTCACTTTTCTCGCTCTGCCTCATCATCGTCGTCGTAACGCCTCCGACCACACCATGACGGAATACCCAGACCTCTCCTCCGTCCGCGACATCCGCATCGACACGAGCTTCACCCGGCCACAAAGCGGCGGCGGCGGCGGCGGCAGCAGCGGACGCGAGTTTCAGCTTCTTGCGGAACCCATGCCCAGGGATCGTTATTCTCGCCAGAGCGCCCAAGCACAGCCCCGCGTGCGGGACGTGACGTGGATATCCACCTCGCAGTCTCAGAATCCCTCGGCGCCTGCGCACACGCCGCAGACACCGCGGTACATCCCGCCTCCTGTATTCCCACAGGCGCGCACGCCGACTCCCGTCCTGCGCAAGTCCGCGCCGACGATCACGGAGTCGGAACTCGACGCTGAGTATATGACAGTGAGCGTCGACGATCGAGACGAGTGCAATTATCAAGGCCATGGGTATGGATTTAGTGAGGTGATGCCCGTGGCTGCGAACGGGAAGAGCGAGAAGAAGAATTTCGTAGGCGACTTCGTCAGCGGTCTCCGACGTCTTCCAAAGGTGATGTCGAAGGGCCGTTTGAGGGACCATATCAAGCCGGAGAGGCAGGCGACGGGTGGGACGGCAGCGAGTGCGAGTGAGACATGGAGGACGACCGTTCCACGCTACACAAGGCCTTCCACGCCAGCAGTCCTGAAGTCGAACTCTGACGACATCCCTACCGTAGAACGGCTCGAGACCCCACCCCGTGCTTCGTCCGTATCGCCGCATCCTCGATACGCTATCCCCGCCGACGGGGATGCAAGCATTGGAGACGGACGGAGAGAACGATTGATGCTGCCCGCCGTGCGCGAGCACTCTTACGAACACAGTCTACGTGCCTCCTTGCACGTACCTCGTGCAGATTCTCGCTCTGAGAACACGTCCGCGTCGAGCCGACCCTTTGAGCGCGAAGGGGAGGTCCCCAACGCCATGTCAACGCCGATACTCGCCGATGCATCCATCCGACTGTCATCCCCGGTCCTTGCAGAGCCTCGTCCGTCTGCCGACTTTATGAAGATGGAATCGCCCATCCGTCCACCGCCTGCGGAGTCTGTCCGGTCACAGATTGCGAGGGCCAGAAAGTTCATGCGAGACCTCAACCGTCTCCCGTGGATCGCATCTTCGGGCGTGTCAAGTATATACATCCCCGGAGAGTCCACGACGCGGCGGTGCAGCCGTCCGATCACTAAGAACAAAGGCTCGTGGTACACTTCTCGCGCCAAGCCCATCGACCTCTTTGCAGGACCGTCGACGACCGGACTGCTCCCTCCGCAACAGCCTACGCCCGTGCAGGCCCAGCCGCTCGTCTCTCCACCCTTCATACTCGGCTCGAGCGCGAACCTGCTCTTCACTCAACCCCCGCACGTCGGTGGTGGCGGGGGGGGTTCGCGATCGCCCTCTCGTGAGGGCCCGCCGTCGACAGACAGCCATGGCAGCCAGGCCCCCGTCTTAGCGCCAGCGTACGTCGCACAGCCGCTGTTTGTCTACCCATCTGGGTTCCCTCAGCCTGGCGGCTCACCGGAAGCGCAGCTTCCCCGGCCAGTCTACATGCTCGCCAATTCTCAGCCACATCTCATGTCGCCGAGTCACGACGGGGGAGGAGGGCCGAGATTGTTTGTGCCGCAGCCGTCTGGTCTGCGGACGCCGACGTTTGGGTTTGGTTAGGACGCGGTTCGCCGCTGGACAGCTCGGAGCGCGCGGGCCGTGACTCGTCATCGTGACGGACGAGGCGAGCTTGGACTGCGTTGCGCAAAGACCCCCCCCCCCCTCCCCCTCTTCCCTTGTGTGGTGACTGCAGTCGGACACGTTCAACGGCGGACGTCACTTTGGACTCTGGTTCCTGAATTTATTTCGTGTTCGTTTACAGTCGTTTATTTATCAGGGGAGAAGACGGCTGCAAGGACTGAGGGTTAGGGCGATGATTGGGAGTGGGCGATACCAGTTTTTACGAGGCTGAGGAGCCTTTAATGCTGTATCTGAGGCAGGGGAGGGCGTCTCGAAGGTGGTGAGGGCACCCTCGAACTAGCTGTCGGGGGTAGGAAAAAGTACTCACCCTGAGGATGGTCGAAGCATAACAACGCCATCGTCGATAAAAAGGGTTCTTTTCATGACAACAACTAACATCAGGGTGCTGGTACGTGGATCGACAGACGTTTGGCAGTCGGGGAATCGTGTGTCTTATTCTTCGATCGGCCGTACATCCAACGAGTTTTCCTCCATCGTCTGCGGGAGATTTCGACCCCCCCCCCCCCAGTGCTGAGAATGATACGCGAGTGGGGGGGGGATTCCTTTGTAACTTCGTCGTCATCGTTTCGTGTACTCTGGAATCACCCTTCGTGGAAGCAACCGTAACGCGTAACGCTAGGTGGTTGCGTCGCTAAAATTAATGCATAACAGTGTACCAGTTGCGAAGTTTCCCGGCATAACGCAACTTGGGGTTGAAACAGGCTAAGATTCTACAAAGGGAAGGCCATAGCTTACCTGGTGTTACAAGTCACTAGATCTATGATGGGTTCCATCTCTGAAATACTGTGGGAGGGGGGGCTTTGTGTGGACTATGATGAACCCCAACTTATATACACATTGGAGGAAAACATACGGGAGCAATGTCTGGCGTCTTGGTGTGACTGAGTACTGGTTTGGGAGGACTAATTGATCTCGGCCGACCGGATCGGACCGTAGGATAGCCAGCAAGGTCGGCCACCCTGATATGCAGGATGACCAGCGTGATTCATAGAACCGTAAACAAATACAAGCGAACAATTGGTCGAAGTGACCCTAAACGAGAAAACGGACGCCAGACTTACTCCCGTCGTCTCGCTAGCCCCAGTGCCTGTAACCTATCACGCTTACATTAAATTCTCGTCAATTTGTCATTTTATTCCCATCATACTTCATGAGCAGCAATGTGGTCTCTTCGAAGACGGTTTCTGAAGAAGTCTGGTCGAGTGAACAAGCTCGGGAAGTCTCGAACTCGACGACAATCGATGCTTGCCTCCAAGTTGTTGACACATATCGCAAGGAAAGGTGGACAAAGGCCGAAGTGTTGGAGCAGCTCCATGAAATTCTGTTGTCAGCCAAGATTCATGGAGGGGCTTTCGGTTTGCTCGGAGGCGAGTTTGGGACTTACTATGGGATGTTGGAGGATGTCGACAGAGAGCAAGGTGTCAGGGATCGTGGGATTGAGGGGAGTGATGTTGGAGAACTCCTCCATTGGTCCGAACCCGAGGAGCAGCCCTGAAGTGGACAAAGCCCGTTGGCCGGGGTCTCTCAGAAGCGATGAGCTGGTGAAGGCGGAGACTCAGATGATGAACCTGATAGCAAGGAAGGAATGGGGTCCAAGCGGCATCACGGAACCATTGACGCAGGTATCTTTGCTTGGGAAGCCGCTAGTTCAATTTTGCAGCACTCGCTCTCCGAACAGCATCGGAAAATTTGGCACACCTTGGATAACTGGTCCAATGACCCATCGTACGTGGTCAGAAAGATTATGCTCACCCCGGGGGCACCCGACTTTCCAGTCGATCAGTGGACCAATATTGTCAAAGGGTTGCCAGTCGACCTCAATAAAGTCCTCAGAGCCCACTATTCCCAACCAACCTTGACGTTAAGCAGTTGTTACAAGTCACTAGACCTGATCCACAGGGACTCCACTACTACACTAGAGGGGAGTACTAAACCCCAATAGCGACTGATACAAAGTGCAACCTTTCACAGTAAGGTGCAGACTGGCAAGGAGAAAG
>JBBPOI010000213.1:0-20484 GCA_038091355.1 Phylloboletellus chloephorus | reverse complement strand
ACGTGACTTTGAAGAAAGGATCATGTGACCTAGTCTTGATCACATGTCCTAGACGAAAGACTAAATAATAAAGTAAGGGAACCATGTGACCGTGGGAATACCCACATGGCTCCTAGAGAAATACTAAATAATAATACAACGAGTGAGCGTTCTACTGCACTCGTATGCAAGATATATCTAAAAATACAGGAAAAGTCCTGCAAGACAAAGGGAAGAACGAGCTTAGTCATGGCTCGTTCCCTGTGTTCGTAACACGACCAATCGTTTAAAGTCTGATCAAGACTATGAAGAACGACGAAAAAGAGGTAAAGTGGGCTGTTGCGCGGAGGGGTTAAGAAAGTCAAGTTCTAATGTGGCAACACTAGAGTCAAAGAATGACCCTGCGCGCTCACACTATACCTCGACAAGTAAAGACTAAGGATCGAACCAAGCAGTAGGCCAAAATTCACAAGAACTTGACTAGAGTTCTTGGGGCACATTCATTCACCCTTATATACTACTGCTACATGGTCCGTGCACATATGCGCAGCATATTACTAATACTATGTATGATAAGAGCGAATATTGCTATTTGCTTACTATAAATGTTATCTTATTGCTACAAGGTTTAATGTGATTATGTGAAGAGGTGAAATATGTGAAGGTGTGATATCGTGAAGGTGTGAAGAGGTAAAAGGGTCAACAGATAGATAACTCCCACAGTCACATGACTGGAAAACGAATATTTACTGAAGGAGCGCTCTGCAGCTCAACTTTATAAATATAATGAAAATAAATATTGACCACCAAGACAGGGGCTAAAAGTGAGCGCACAGCAGCTCAAGCTTTGTGTTTCTAACACTTGACCCATGTCGATAAAGGAGTGGGTGACCACTGGATCTCAGACTGAAGCGAGTGGAGTGTAGAGGCTCAGAGAGACATAGGGCTACGAGTGACTGCCGTGCGAAAGAAGGGAAAAGGTCGGGCATGGCTGGTAGGTTGCTGGCGAGAAGTGAAAGAGGAGGGAGAGAGCTACCGAGTCACCAGCCACTCGAGCAAAGACAAAATTCTATTCTTACTCGCGTACTCGTACTGCTAGAATAAACATTCATGTTTCTACTTTTTTTTTCTTTCAATCTTGTTGTAATTGTCTTGTATGCTGTTTTCCTTGTGACCTAGTCTGTACTATGCTGGACAGATGCAAGACAAATTGAAATTCGCGATCATTTCTATCTAATGGCAAAAATTGCAGGGTGCATTTCACAATCGTCGTACAATTGTCTACGTCTCATCTGCCAGGCATGTACATAGGCTGTTTTTTTTTTTTTTTTTTTTTTTTCCTGCTGTGTCAGGAGGATCCACGTAATCAAAAACATCAACTTATCGTCCATCGCCGACGAACACCCCCAAAAAACCCAAAAACGCAGAACATCACCTCTGCAACTTCATTCGAACACCGGAAGCAGCCCATCGATCCAAGATCAGATCACGCGCGCTCGGGGGAGGGGGAGGGGTTGCTGGCATGCACGCACGCCCGGTTCCCGCTTTCCCCGGCGTGCTCTAGCTTTTGCGGAGAGCCCCGAGAAGGACGCCCAGCATGTACTCGGTGTCGAACACGGCTCGCGAAGTGGGGAACGGAGTGCTGTCCACCATGTCCTGTCGCACGGGACTCAGTACAGAAAATAAATAAATAACGCAGCGACGCGAACGCAACGCACCCTGATCTTGTACCCGTCCGCGAGGTCGTCGAGCTTGCGAAGCCGTCCGGCGACGTCCCTGTCCGTGCCGATCTGCACGAAGTGGATCCCGAACATATCGTGCTTCACGTGGTGTCGGTCGAGACGATATGCTGCGTCGACGATGGCGATCTCGATGTCGAGTTGGTCGACTGTGCGAGCGCAGCGCGCGCCGTGGACGACGACGAGTGAGCGAGAAGCTAGCGTGCAGACATGGGACCACGACTGACTTCGGAAGCTGTCGGTGATCACCACGAGCGTGATGGGCTCGTGAGTAGAGCCCTCGTGCTCGATGAGGGATAGGTACCGGTCGTTGATCTGGCCGAGCTTCACACCTGGAGAGGTGTCCGCACCTGAGAAGTGGGTTAGGACCCACAGCTCTGCGAATCGATACGAGACATGCCTTCGGGCTGAACTCGGCTAAATAAGGCCTGTACCTCTGCCTCAGACTAAGTGATGACGAATTTTAACCGATCACCCGATGGAGCGAGGAAGAACGATCACCTGCGCGTTCAGAGCATACTCGTCTAGATGCATAAAGTGGATATCAGAGCCCTTTGATCCATATCGATTGGCAACGTCAATAACGCCAGCGAGAGCTTCGCAGGCCTGCTCCCACAGGTCACCCTCGGCCATCTTGTTAACTTACAGTCAGCAGATAATATAGAGTCGAGCGGATCTGCCTACAGAACTCGAGTCTTCCACGAGAAAGACAGTCTTGATCTCACTTCGGCGAATCAACGTACGGTAAATGCCATATCAAGGGAAAGACGCGCACGCTAGTCTCTTCAGAGCAGCCTCTTCTTCTGGCGTGGGGGCCGACGTCACACCAATGCTTGGCAAGGACATGGTCTTGAAACGAACTTCTCCTAGATGGGCAGTGTGGCCACGGGGCGACCTCTGATACGCTAATCTCGAAGTGTCTAAGGAGATGGATGGTTGAGGTGCCCAGAAGAGACCACAGAGTAAACACCTACTGTTAAGTCCAATGTGGCGCATATGCTTATGGAGGCCTCCTAGAAGGATTCTTAGCAAGTATTTAGTGTCGAAGGCTTGCGTGCGATCGAATGAAGTTCCGTCGACCATGTCCTGTTGAAAAGGGTTCACCGTCGGCCACGCATACGCGGGACAAAAACATACCCTGATTTTGTACGCGTTCACGAGGTGGTCACTCAGCGCGCGAAGAACCTTGGAAAGGGCAGGGTCCGTGCCAACTTGCACGAACTGAAGGGTGAACATATGTTGCCTTACGAGCTGACGATCGAGGCGACGCGCTGCGTCGACGACGACGTTTTCGAGCTCAACTTGGTCGGCTGCACGAGCGAGCTGTGAGATGCGCGGAAGAAGTAGCTACGGCCATCACTTGCTTGGCAGCGCGTCGGTGATGACGACGACAGCGATAGGCTCGTGGGTCGAGTCTTTGCGCTCGACGAAAGGCAGGTAATAGTCGACGATCTGGCCGACCTTCGCCCCCGTCGGGGTAGCTTTGCCTGAAAATATTGCTGTCGGCAAGACATCTATCCGTACCCGAGCGTTGAGCATACCTTGAGGCTGAACCGTGCTGAACAGGCTTTCCACCGCCGCTTTCGACTACTCGGGATATACGTTAGCTGAGATCATCGCTACTACGGAGTGAATGAAGATGCTGACCTGCATGTCCAGAGCGAACTCGTCTCGATGCATGAAGTGGATATCAGAGCCCATTGATCCATGTTGATTGGTGATGTCAACAAGACCAGCGAGAGCGTCACGGGCCTGCTCCCATCGGTCGCCCTCGACCATCTTGTAAACACACGGTCAACATGGAATCTAAAGAGGCGGGCGGATCTGCCTACAGATCTCGAATCGTTGACGAGAAAGACAAGCTTGATCTCACTTTGGCGAATCAATGCAAGGTAAACGCCAGATCAAAGGAAAGACGCGCACGCTAGTCTCTTCAGAGCAGCCTCTCTTTCTGGCAGCATCCACCCATGGAGACCCTCGCCGTCAGGAGCAGCGTTTTCCGTGACACTCTTTCTCTTCGTCAGGACCTGGGAATTGTTATAAAAGCTATTCCGAGTTCACAAAGGGCGATAATGTGCCGCACCCAAGCCAGAGGAGTCGGGGAAAGATATTTCTTGAAGTGTTCAGCATTCCTCTGAACAGCTTCGAGCCATAGGTCTCTCTGCTTCGGTGGAGGAGACTCCACGGCATCCGCTGGTGTAGTTCGCTGATCAGTCCCAGACACGAACGAGGATGTACCTGCCATGGAACAGTCTCTGAGTTACTACTTTAGCATGTTACATACCTGGTAAAAGCGTACGAGATGCATACTACACTACGCGACTAAGTTAGTAGACCAAGAACCAAGCAATCCAAAGAGCTGAGAATGCAGAAGCGCAGGTTGGGAGAACCAACAACAAACCCTCAGAGAGCATCGAACTCGCCTACCCGCGGACCAACATGCGCTCCTGCACTTTCCTCCATCTCTCCAACAAACCGGACGGATACCTGTCCGACCGAATCTTTTCCAACCGCGGCATCAGCGATCTCAGACACGACGCCAAGTCTTCCAACCCCACGACCTCCTCGATCGGCGAATGCCCGACGTTGATCTCGGTGATATGTCGATTCGATATTCCCCATCCAAGCTCCACCCGCCACTCTTCCACGCACATCCATTCCTCCTCTCCCTCGCACCCGCCCGGCGATTCGCCACGTTGCTTGCCCTTGTCCGAGGCCGGGACTGGCGGTGGCGGCGGTATCGACCCATCGAACGCTATGTGCAGCGACTCCAAATTCTTACAACACTTCAGCACCGCGATCACCGCCCCGATACTTGCCACCGGTCTCGCCTTCGACACGTCCGCCGCGCCGACCTTGAGGCTCCGCAAGTCCCTCAACGCGCCTGCCATCCGCCCGTACTCGGCGTCGTCCAGCTCAGACGAGCTGAACAAGTTCAAGTCCAGCTCGCGCAGCCTCGAGAACGCGAACAGCGAGGACAAGAGTGGCCCCGTGAGCAAAAACGTGTCACTCGCGGGCGTGCTCCAGTATGAGGATGTCAGCTCGATCGTCAATGAGTGCAGGACGGTGTTGTCGATCCTAGCGGGGAGAACCGCGAACAGATCTTCAATGTCCGACGTAGTGGAATCGTCCGCACCGATACGTAGACGGAAGCTCGTGGGGCTCCCTTGCACGGTCTGGAGGTAACGCATGCATAGCGGGGCACTGTTCCCCCCCACGGAGAACGTATGGACCATGTTCGGGAGCTTAGCGACATAGACGGCTGTATTAGAGTTGTTGAGCTCGATATTGAGCGTCTCCAACAAACCCCTGGAGGTGAGCTGATCCATGACGGGTTGCGAAAGGGCGCAGCTTCGCAGAATCCGCAGGCTATACCATTTACTTACGATTTCACCTATCTCTGGAGAATGATCGTTGTATGAGGAACGGGGGAAGAAGGCGGTAAACGAAGTCACATTCGGACACAGGTTGGGCAGATCGGCGAGCACGGCGAGTTCAGATGAGACGTGGTTCGGCCAACATATGAGATAGAGCGAGACAGAGGTAACGCGAGGACCTGCAAAGTATTTGATAAGAGAAACGCTCGGATCGATGAGGTTGGACATCTTCAGTTCGCTCCAAACGAGCTCTGTGAGATTGGGAAGGAGGGGAAGGGAAGCCCTGGGGAATCGTGCGAGCGCGGATATAACGTTGTGTTGGACCGAAGCGGGAACTCGCCAGCAAGGTCCGCGGACAAACTTGACGCGCTCTGCATATTTACGGAAAGTGGACCACTGCTTCTCGCCCATGAACATCCGGACCTGTGCCACGTTGGAATGATCAAGAAAGAGGCGCGGACGGGGACACGCACGACGAGGGGGTGATGCTTCTTGGCCCACATGCGCCTTGGCAAGACTTTGATCAGCGGATCGAGGCTGTCCAGCCGCTCCCAAAGGGCATCTAATGCGGGTGCGCTGAAAGTGCGGCACGTTCGGGCGAGGGATGCGAGGGATCTCTTGCCGACGGTGCGGTCCCACTTGAGGTCAGTCTGTTCGTGGGGACACTCGTCGCACTGCCTGATGAACTCGAGGACGAGGGAGAGGATCTCAGAGATGAGTAGACAACGATGCATGGAAGTGGCGGGAGAGCGCGCCGGCCGGGTCGGTAAGAGACACTTTGGGACGGAAGGGAATCGATTCTTTGCGTGTAGGACGAGGCTGGGAGACCTGTGTTTCGATCAGCACGCGCGCTCGACCGGGCGTCAAGGTGCAGTGCGCACTCGGTATGGATGGATTCTGCATCCGCGGAGGCAAGCGGCAAGCAGTATAGCGAAGGCATGATGGCTCTTTCAGGTTTCTGTTGTTTCAGGAAGCGTGTCCTGCCACTGTGCAACATAGCTGGACGTCGTTGCGCGCGGGGCAGGAGGAGGAGGAGTCCGCAAGCCTGGCGCTAGGCGCTGAGCACCTTACAAGCTGGGTCCTCGCATTTCACACGTTTCGGGGAGGTTCGAGTTCGGGCTATCCGTCGACCGAAAAATTCGTGTTACTAGACCACCAAAGCTTTGCATGTTGCTCTCCACTGCACCTACACATTCCGTACCAGGTCTACACCAGAAAAATGGACCATACAGCAGTCCAGCATGGCCACCCGAGTCGAAGCCAAAAAGATTGCTCACGAACAGCTCCACGACCGCAAAGCGCAGGGGGAGCTGCCAATGAAAGAGTCGTCGTTGTGTTGCAAACCAGGGATTGCCTCCTTTGCAGGGGGTAGCAGTCCTTGCAGTGGCAATAGCAATGCTTTGTAAATCGAAATTGCGAGTGCTGCTGGATACATCATCAATGGCGGAAAGTATCCAAGTCGTCATCAGCACGTTCAGAATTTCGTCGGCAGTCATCGGGGAAGATCGAGAGAACCCATGTCCCTTTGCGTTTATCAGAGTTCGATCCCGAGGTCACCTACATGCGAGCTTGACATTCATTTCTACTGACCCGTTGGAATCGCCCATGGTTGGACACTGCTTTTTGTCCGACATGGAGGGAATGCATATGCGACCGGACGATAGTTCGCTGACACGCTCGCGGAAGGCTGCTTCAATTAGCCAAATGACTGTCTTCCGCTCTTGTTGGTACAATAAATCCCCCCCGAGTAATAGCTCAGGTGATGTCCCTCACAGGATTGGTCTTATTGCCCACTGTAGCTTGGCAGACCGAAGAGCCAAAGGAAGGTACGAGGAAGCAGCGCCGTGTCCGACTTTATGCGGCTCAACGGAGAGATTGAGCCAAACTGAAAGGCGTCACCAACGCGATCAGGATGCAACCGCGATAACCAAGGACAACAAAGGAGAGCGAACCTCGACATGCTTTATTCTATCCGTCTTTTTCGATCTGCTAAGATGTCCACTCATACACGCAGGCTCGTGTATATAAGAGCCTGTCGTCACAGAGCTCCTCCACGTTTGACAGGCTCATTCTACGGCACCGAACCCTCATTCCGATGCATAGGTTGTTCCTCGTGGCCGAGGTCGTTCGCGGGATTTGCAGTCACATAAGGTCGACGGCCTTGGAGTGCGAATTCGCGGGAGCGGGTGACGATTCCCCAATGGCAGCGTGCAGAGAAACGCTTTACTGCTTTGCTCTCACTTGTCATGCTATCAAGGAACCCGCACTGGATGTGCTCTGGTACGACATCGATTCCCTATTCCCTCTGCTCAAATGTTTGCCCGTGGATGTGTACATGAGATCGGACGGCTCACTCGTGTGTGACTTCTACCACTCATTTGGGGTGGATCCTAACCAGTTCTGCCTCTAGTTTATCGATCGGGCGCTGGGTCCTGAGGAATTTGAGATTTTCCAAAAGTACGCCCGGCGCGTACGTTCTCTAGGATACCGTGCACGGAACCTATTTACCAACAAGGACCTAGTATGCATACTCAGTACCTTTCCTTGCGATCCAGGAAGTGCCCTGTTACCCAATCTGAAGACCCTCGTATGGAACGGGGACAGCGATGAAATCATGTCCTTTTTCCGATACCTGGTCCCGCGCACCCTCCATTCTCTCCACTTACCTGGTCCGAGGTGGCCGCAATGCAAAGTTGCCTTCGTGTCCTTCCTTCACATACACCTCCCAGAACTCAGGCAGTTCTCCTGTGTATATGCCCCACCTGAAGTCACGCATCGTATCTCCCAGTTCATTTGCAGTACCGACAAGCTGACGGATGTAGACGTCGGCATTCTCGACGCAAGAGCAATGAGACACCTCATCAAGTCCACAACACTGAGAAGCTTGACTATTTCTCTCCCGTTGCACGACATCTGGGACCGCGTCGAGGGCGTGTTCCCGCACACCGTCACTCGCTTTGCCATCCGTTCACATGCGCTCGACAAAGCCGCCGAGTTTTTGCGCACCGTGCGGCTCTCGCCTGCGGGCGTATGGATACAGGTCGGGGACGTTGCACCCGCTGCGCTCGTCGCGCCCTTCTTCAGGCAGCTCGTCACATCCTTCGTCGGAGAAAAGCTCATAGAATTCCGATACACGATCGACGACGTCGCATCGAACCGTCTCATCGCCGTCTCCCGCTACGAGCTCGGGCCCGACTCCCTCACGCCCCTCTTCCACTTCAAAAACCTCGTCGTCCTCCGACTCGAGAACTTCCGCATGCCGCTGCTGGACGACGACACGGCGCAGCGCATCGCGCGCGCGTGGCCCGCCCTCGAGGAGCTCAAGATCGGCACGGGACAGGACTGGAGGACGGAGACGGGCGTCCTGCGCGTTCCGCGCCTCACGATGTACGGATTCGCCTACGTCGCGCAGCATTGCCGTCGACTCGGGGTCCTCGGGCTCGTCTTCGACCCCGACGGCCAGCCCATGCAGCCCGTGCCTCCGCACTGGACGAACCCGCGGACGTGGCGACTCGACGTCGGTGCGTCCCCGGTGGGCAACGCGGTGCAGGTCGGGGGGGTGCTTGCGCAGCTTCTTCCGGGGGTGGTCGAGCTCTATTCCAACGGATCCCCGTTCTTTTTGGAGAACGGGATGACGACTGCGCGGGATGTACGCTCGGATGCGTGGTCGGTAGTGCTGGAGGTGATGCAAGTCTGTGCGAACATGCAGCGGGAGGCAAGGGCGGAGGAACGCGGGAAGGTGTTGAAGGAGCTGCAGGAGCAGGCGTTGCTGTTCCCGTTCTCCCTTGCCGAGAGCTCCCATTCAACGCCAGGCACAGAAACGTGGGAAGCTGAATTGGAGGTGATGAGCGAAGGCGTACACGTCGACGACGTATGGAGAGGTGAGAACTTGATTGACGGTGAGGTAGCTGTAAGTCGTTTCGCATCGTATCACTACTAGAGTTGGTCGTTGCATTCCCCGAGGAAATTCAGCTCCTGATGGCCCGCAGGCGGGTCACAACAACAGCCTTTGAATTGACGGTCCTCGGCAGATTGATCAGAACCAGTGTCTACAGATGCTCCAGATACATTATGGTATACAGCACGGCCAAGACTCGCGATGCTCTGACTCTGATCGGCGGACTCATTCGCTTTCGATTCCATCTTCCTCCTCTGCGAGGAGTCTCTCGACTTCCAATGCAGCCATGCAGCCGCTGCCTGCGCTCGTGATCGCCTGTCTGTACCGCTTGTCCTGCACGTCGCCCGCCGCAAAGACACCCTTGACGCTCGTTTTTGTCGTCCCAGGGACAGTCACGATGTAGCCATCTTCGTCCATGAGCAGTTGACTGCGGAAGAGTGGGGTGGCAGGTTCGTGCCCGATGGCGTAGAAGAGACCGTTTACGGGAAGATCCTCCTCTTCGCCTGTGAGCAGATTCTTGATGCGGAGATTGTTGAGGAGATCGCCGTCTCCCTGGCACTCGGTAGCAACCGTGTTCCAAAGGATGGTCTACGCGACGTGGGAAAGGACGAACGCAGTGCCTTCAGTAAAGACGACGATCGCGCGTCTATCGAAAACACGCACGATCTTGGGGTTGTTCATCAAACGCTTGGCCATTATTTTGGAAGCGCGGAGTTCGCCTCTACGCACGAGCACATAGACGTGTGAGCCGTACTTTGTGAGATCTAAGGAAGATTAAGGGATTGCTGGCACGCGATGTTTTCCCCGCTCACAGGTCGCTTCCTCCGCCGCAGAGTCACCACCCCCTATGACAGCGAGCGGCTTTTGCCTTGTCCGACGACACATCACGTGAGCTTCCTCTACGCATCTCCGCAAGCACGTCGAAAGGTTACCTGAAGATTGGAACTGCACCGTCACAGACGGCACAGGCGCTGATCCCGCTCTGCCAGTAGATGTCTTCGCCCTTGAGTCCCAGCCGCTTCGCGCTCGCGCCGGTCGCAACGATGACGGTATCGGTCGTGTCGGGTTCGTCGTCTTCTTGGCCCTCGCGCCAGTAACGGAAAGGGCGAGCGGACAAGTCGATCTTGGACACGGTTTCTGTGATGACCTGGGTTCCGAACCGTATCGACTGTTCGCGGAACTTCTCCATCAGCTCCGGGCCCATGATCCCGGCGGGAAATCCGGGGTAGTTCTCGACTACGAAGTGGGTGAGGGAGCGAAAAACGTAGGCGGGGCATGGACGCACCATCAGTGGTCGTGGTGAGCTGACCACCGGCTGCGAGGCCGTTTGCCATGAAGCCCTCGAAGAGGACGGGGTTGAGGTTGGCACGAGCGAGATAGACGGCGGCTGTGTGTCCAGCGGGACCGGAACCGATGATAACCTGGGCATGGCCGCATGAATAAGCGGGAAAAGAAGGCCTCTCACGCTCCGACGCACGACTTTAGAATGCATTTTCGAGATTCCGTTGGTGAGCGGTGCCATCGCTCTTCGAGAAGGGTCGCGTTTGAGGGCGAGCGCAGATGCAGAAGCTGCTGGAAACAAGGACGCCCTTAGGGCTTTCGTGAGTGTGCGAGTGAAAAACAGGATTGAAAAAGATGATATGGACGTCACGTGAGGCATATATATCAGTCGTCCGAATCAAAACCCTAACCCTAACCCCACGCGCAGAAGCCTTGGCTCTTCCCAACGCGTCGACCCCCGATGGAGTACGACAGGAAATCTGCCGTCTCTTCGTTCTACGGCGCGCGACGGTCAATCGACGCCCTCAACGACGTGCAACCGCCGTCCGGTCAGGGAAGCCACCTCCCCCGCGGAGCAGCTCGCCCGCGCGCAGAGTCTCAGTCCTCCTTCTACGCCGACCATCAGTCGCGCACATCACAGGATCTTCTCAACGCCCAGTCCGCAGGGTACAACGCCTCCTCCTTCTTCGATGCAGGCAGGCAGGAGCCTCTGAAAGGTGGTCGCGACGAAGAAGAAGAGGCCGGACTCCCAGATACCTGGGACGTCTTTGCCGATTTCAACAACGCGGGTCCCAAGTACAGCGCTGCGTTTGGTATCGGACAGCACCAGGAACCCGTGTAAGTGCTCCTTTCTGAACCGCACTCGTGTACGTCGTTCATGGTGTTCGGCGGAGAAAGCTATCACCAGCTACCACCCACAACGCCTGTCGCCGCGCGCAGAGCGGAAGTCGCTGACAACGATAGTACGCTTGCCCCCGTGGAGCTTGTGACCGTCCCCGGCCTGGGCCCCGAATGGGAGCGTTCAGAAATGAAACAGATGACCAAGTCGGGCAGGAGGGAAATCAAGAGCGAGGAACGTCGTGCAAAGTGGAGAGCTTGGAACCACGGCGAGATTGGTCTTTGCGGCACCAGATGGTTCACCAAGAGGTTCCTCGTCGTCTTCATTTTTGTGTGGTGTGCCATGTCAGTAGTCGTCCCTCTCCGTTTCCTCGTCGGTTTGACGCTCATGTCTTTTCATGTCGACAGCATCGCGATCGTCCTTGCGATCACCATCCCCCGAGTGCCAGCAATCTCTTTCGACAGCACTTCTCCATTGGTTGCCGCTACGGGCAGCTTCAACGCATCAATACCCACGGAATTCACACGTTACCCAGCTAACTTTTCTTTCCCTGCTATCGCCGAGATTCAAGTCGACACGACGAGCAACATCATTCCTCTAACGTTCAACCGTATCGACGCCCAGGTATGGTATCCCTCCAGTAATTTTAAGATCGGGTCGGGCACCTTTGGCAAAGCGACGGTCCCTGCACGTTCCTTCCCCATCATCCAAATTCCGCTCAACTTTTCGTATATCGCGCCAAACGACACGGATCCTACTTGGGTGGAGTGGTATAACGCATGCAAAAACCCAGGGACGTACACGAACGGGGTCAGGCCCGGTGCGTGTTCCCCTTGTTTCTCTGCATGTCATTGTATACTGACATGGGACCCGCGTAAGGCGTGACCTTCGAGCTCATTTTGACAATGGACATTGCAGGTTTGGTCTCGACGAGTACGGCGTCCGCGCAGGTAGCATCTGCGGCGTGCCCCATCGAGCTGCCCATAACCAGCGGCTAAAAAGTGTTCCCGTGATCCGTCACATGCAAACTTGGCGACGTCGATGTCTGCTGTTGGATACTTGACTCTGACTCTTTTATTTGTGCTAACCTTGAGATCTGGGCACTCTGGACTACTCGTCGTTGCTACAGACTAGTATAGTACGTGGCATTGGATTCTCGGCACGGACGAGTCTTTCGTTTTTCCGAAAGTGCTTCACTCTCTCGCTTGCATGTACGATATTAAAGGTTCACTGATATTTTTTCTCTGTCCTGTAAACAATGCGTCGTGCAGGATAGCTTGAGCGAGGGTCGACTGAAGCGAAAAAGGTTTGTTCGTCCTGGATACGCGGCTCTTTATTGTATGAGACAGCTAGAACCAGAGTCTTTCTGTTTCTGTTTCTCTCCCCTCTCCTCCTGCCTCCTCGCACGTTCTGCTGTGCGCCTCTCACGTTCTTGCCGCTCACGTCCTCTTTCGCGTTGCCACGCCTCACGTTCTGAAGCCAGCTGCGCTTCCGCTCGCCTTCGCTCGGCCTCCGCCAACTCCCGTGCCTCGCGCTCCTCTTCCAGCAACCGAACCTTGCGCGCAGCCTCTGCCCTCTGATCCGAGCAGTCCTTCTTCCACCGCCGATTCTCAGTCTCCAGCCGCGAGTTCTCCGTCGCAAAGTCCGTGACCATCCGCTCGAGGTCGCGCCGCACGCGCTCGATCTTCTCGCGCGCCCTCCGCGCCTCCTCCTGCAGCACCTCCCTCGTCTCCTCGTCCTCCTCGCGCCGCGCAGCCTCCATTCCGCGGCACAGGTCTTCCAGCGCTTCCGCGTGGCGCTCGGCCTGTTCCTTCAGCTCGCGCACGAGGTGCGCGCCTGCGGTGGTGTGCGCGAGGTCCTTCTTCTGGTCGACCAGCTCCTGCTGCACCAGAAGCGCCGCAGGCCGTCGATCGGTCAAATGACGGAGGATCGCGTGCGCCGACGGCTCCGAACCATCGTGGCGCAGCATCCGAGCGCCCTTCTCGAGCGCGGGCTTGAAGAACTTGTCCTTGCTCGCGAGCTCCCGCTCTCTCGCCTCCCCGTCGGTGGGGTCTACCTTCGACCACATGTTCGTCACGACGAGCACGTTCTGGAGACTGGCGTCCCCACACAGATTGCGGAAGATGTGGAAGTTGCGTCTCGACGGACCGCCCACTTTGTTGTCGGTGATGCGGTGCATGTAGATCACCCCGGCGAGTTTGACCCCTTCGTTATACCTGCGTGTGATTTCAGTACGATCGGCCATAGGCAGGGCCGCATGCTCACGAGCAAGAAAGATAGTCTGTTATCGACTTGAGTATGTCAGTGTCGCTTCGGGTGGTGTCGTCAAACCCAGGAGTATCAATCAACGTCACGGTCCGCCCATCGAGAAAGAACGTCGACGTTTCCACTTCGGTGGTGCAGCTTTCGAGTGAATCGCTGACAGGCAAGTTCGACTTGCTTGCGACATTGATAAACTGAAAAAAGAAAACGTTCGGCCGTCAATGAAGGAAATATTTCGAGCGACAAATACCCTACGCTTGATTTTCCGCTTCCAGTGGCGCCCATGACACTGTGGATGTAGCCTCAGAGAAGACGGAAACCCTCGCAGAGCAAGACAGAGCTAGCGTACGCGACCCTCATCTTGTCTTCGCGCAAAGCCATGGATATTCGGTTACTCGGGTGGGTTGCGACAGCTGAGTGTTAGCAAGGCCTGTTCGTCCAGGGATGCTGCAGCGATGTTGATCAGTACGACTTCTGAGCGTGCCGTTTTATCATGAGTCGTCGTCGTGCCATGCACCATGCTGTGGCACGCATGCGTGGGGCGCTATTTCCACCATGACAGCATTGGACTGATCGGTTTTTCAGGATGCACACGAGGACTCCACGCCATTTCGAGGGTCGGATTGTTGGACTGAGCATGGAACAACAAGCCTGGCGAGCATGCGGCTGTATCGATGGGGCATTCTAACTTGGCCACCTCATATGACAAGTCGACCCAGCTCTGGTCCTGGTTGCACCGACATATTCTCCACAATGCTGGAAGTCGACTCGTTGGGCATGATCGCCGTGGCGCCTTGCCTGCGCGCTGATGGTGAGCGTGTGCGGTTGCTTGATGGGCTGGAACCCAGGTCCTACTGCATGAACGCCTGTTTCCGATCAATTGACATCTGTTCTCGATCTCAGAACTCGCTGGAAGGAGCCCTGCGCCAGCCCGTTTCGACTTCTCGCGCGCGCACAACCAGTATAGGCCTTGGAACCATCGCTAACGTGCACATCGGAAATAGTCGCAGGGTTCGCAGATTGGGCAGTAGAAACCCTTGATCACCTACGATCTCGATGATGTGGAAAAAAAAAAAAAAAAAAAAAAGGTTCTAGTGTTCCCTATCGTTGTCACCAATGAGAGCGAGATTTGAGCAAGAAATGCAGATCTTGACGAGCTACACGCTCTAGGAAGTGCTGCACATAGTGCTCCTGATCCAGAAAGAATGGTCTTGAGAGTCGCAGAACCGAACTACTTGCGTTCTGATACCTCGACAGGGATGTGATGTGTCTGTCGCGTAGACGTTCTCAGACAGCCTCGAGGCTAAAACTTGAGTTTGATTCATGGAGTCCACGCTTCGAGGAAGCCGGGTCCTCTACACAAGGTGAACCAGCAACACGATGGGCTGCAGCACTGTAAACACGTGCCTCGTGAATGACCCTCAGCCTTCATATTACACTTACTTTTGTTCACAACGCCGCTGCAAGTTGACTATGGGCCAGATTCTTTCAGCTGCTAAACAGTGCATTTATACTCTCGTTGTAGGACGGAGGTGGGGGAGGGAGAGTCTGAAGCTCATAGACGAGGAGTCGGCAGCGGCAGCTGCTATCCCCAAGCCCATTTACATTGCGTAGGTGGCATTCCACATCATTGTTGCGCAGAGAATGCTTATGGCCAGCATCAGGGTCATGGGCGCTACCGGGAGTGGAAAGACGACGGTCTGCCTGTCAACTGACCTAAATGACGGTCGATTTTCTCAACAAGGTGCTTACAGTTCGTCAACTTAGCGTCGGGGTCCTCGCTCGGCGTGGGGCGAGGGCTGGAGAGCTGCACCGCAGAAGTAGAAGCTTCGATTCCGTTCAGCGTCGGCGAACGACAAGTAGTCTTGATCGATACGCCGGGTTTCGGTGACACTACCCTGGCAGACAGCGACATATGGAAGATCATAGCTGCATACCTCGTCACTAGGCAAGCCCGCAGGTATCATGTGGTGGCGGGACTGACGTACCACCGCTGCAGTCACAGGGAGGGAATGCACCTCACGAGCGTCATTTATATGCAAAGAATATCTGACGTGAAGGTGTCCGGCTCAGCTCGACAAAGTTTCATGATGTTCCAAGAGCTCTGCGGCGATGAGGCTTACCCCAACGTCCTTCTCGTCACCAACATGTGGGACTCGGTCGCCCCAGAACTCGGCGAGTCCCGGGAGCGGGAACTTGCAAGCAAGGACATCTTCTTCAAGCCAGTCCTCGATAGAGGCGCAAAGATGATGCGCCACGACAACACGCGCGAGTCTGCGCTCGCGATCATCCGGAATCTCGTCGAGAAGCAGCCCGTGGTGCTTCGAGTCCAGCGGGAGTTGGGAAGTGGTGTGGATGTCATGCAGACGTCCATATACAGGCAGCTGGACGGAGTGATGTCGGAACTAGTGGCACAACGGCAGAGGAAGCTGGACACTCTGATGGAGGAGACGGCCGAGGCCGAGCGGAACCAGGACGAGGAAGCCCAGGAAGAGCTTCAAGAAGAAGTGGAAAACGCCAAGTCGGAGCTGCGAGAGGCCCAAGAGAAGGCATCGCGGCTGGCGGGTGAGTATCGGGTAGAATTGCGCAGGATCGAGGAGATACTCCGTAAGCCAGGAGGGGGTCAATCGTACATGGCATAATGTAGGTCACCTAAACCTGGACTTCTGGCGAGTTCAACGTTGATTGAAAATACCCATGTGTTGGCGATTCACAACGCTGAAACTTCCATATGTACACTCCAGACGACTTGCACGTCCGAGTTTCCAACGGAATCGCCGTACAGGCTGAAGCACGCCAGATTGCTGTCAAGTCACACACGCCAATGAATTGTAACTGTTGCCCAGCTAACCGAAGCCAACCAATGCACTCCGGACACGGTCCAGTACTAATCCATTACCACATACCTCCTATAATTTTATAACTACCACTGGTCAATGTCATGGGAGCTTCTATATCTAAATGCAGCTAGTATACATGTGTGTGATGGCGAAATCTGAGCCAGATGCAGATGAGTTAGATGACAGGGGCTTGGTATGAGGCTATTGGTATCGTGAGCTCCTCTGCGGAGCCTGCAAGAGATTCAAAGAGATAAATCACGCCAAAGATCAAGAAGAGGGTAGCTCCGCCGAGCGTGACTGCAGAAAACGAATGCGTCAGAAGGGAACTGCGAGAAAGAGCACTCGAATACGAACCATGTTTGACGGATATCTTGGTCGAGAGCCACCGACCTGCTATGACAGCGAGGCCGGTGCAAGCCGTATGACCAACGACGGTTCCGATTGTCACGAGAGTGACGTTCTTTTAAATCAGATGGAACGGAGTCAGCCTTTCCGTTATGCCAAGGGCTTGAAATGGGACGACGAAACAAATGCACGCACGTGTGTAGCGCCGAGCGCAATCGTTGCAAACTGACTCCTATCGCCCCATTCTCCTAGGAATGTCAGGACGAACGACTGGACGAAGACGGGCCCCAAGAAAAAATTGCAGAATTTGCGTGCCCCTTCAGCAACCTTTGGTTTTGCCGCCTGTCTCGGATGAGCTGCGACGCGTGCAACGCCCTCCTCGAGACGTTCCAAGGGAATGGAGTGACTATTCGAT
Organism: Phylloboletellus chloephorus; assembly: GCA_038091355.1. Lineage (NCBI taxonomy): Eukaryota > Fungi > Basidiomycota > Agaricomycetes > Boletales > Boletaceae > Phylloboletellus > Phylloboletellus chloephorus. Next base: position 3,510 of record JBBPOI010000213.1, on the reverse strand, counting down.
CCCATGGCTCCCATTTCGGCAACGTTGGTCTCGATCTCTTCCTCCGTTTCTCGCATTTCCTCCTGCAATTTCTCGCTACCGCTCTGCATCCCTCTGGCTTCCTTCATCATTTTGGAACCAAACGCCAGGAAAAGCACGCCCGTCGCAATCTGAATCCACTGCTTAGGCACGAGCCTCGGGAGGAGATGGCCCATCTCGGCGGATAGCAACGACATCAACAGCAGGGAGCTGAACGCGCCCGCAAACACCACGAGGCGGGGATGGCGCATTGCGAGGACGGCCGCGATGAGAAACGTCTTGTCGCCTATTTCTGAGAAAATGATCATGGCGAACGAGCGGAAGAGCGTGTGGGTCGTCGAGTTGGTGGCATCGTCAGCCGTGGACATTTTTGTGCTGGAAAGAAAGCCATGTCAGAAAGCGTGCAGAGGAAATGGACACCAGCAGACCCGTCTTTGAGCTCCTTGAGCTAGGATGGTTGGGCGTGTTGCTGGTTGAAGGTCAGACCATCGTACCCGGACGCGCTTTGGCCAAGTTTGCGTTGGTTGTAACACAGCCCCTTGCACATATTGGCTGAAGATCACGATCCAGGAAATGTCGGATGAGAGCCCCCCGCCCCCAGATCACGATGCGACTCCCCCACCACCCCCACCAACCGCGACAGGGTCTCCGATCTATTTCTTGAAGGGGGTTGTCGGCAAGCGGGTCATCGTCCGTCTGACATCAGGCGTGGACTATCGCGGTGCGTCCAACAGCCTGGGGCGGTCGTAACTCCAAAGCTGACTTTGTGTAGGCATTCTTTCATGCCTGGATGGATACATGAACATAGCCCTGGAGCAAACTGAGGAGCACGTGAACGGCGTCGTCACCAACAGATATGGGGATGCGTTCATTCGGGGAAATAATGGTGAATATTGTTGGATGTCTATGAGACTTGTCTCATATTCTTCCATTCATAGTGCTCTACATATCAGCCGCAGAGGCAATTTAGTCTGTCACAGCTGCAACCACTACACGATGTGGGCCACGTCATGTCGCCCCCCTCTCCGTTACGCCCACGCCCAAATTAGGTGGACGAAAACCTAACGTTTGGCGGAAATCGTAAACCAAGTATGTGTTAGACACTCGTAGAGTATCAGAGTAACCGGTCACCGTGCAAGCGTACGTGTGACCTAACTAGCCAGATGTCCGGCTGGTGAGACCTTGACTCCCTCAGCGGATGTCAATCGAACTGCGGAAACCCTGTAGTTCCTGTTTGCGGTCCTTTCAATCTAATGCTGCCCCTGCTTCTCAGCAGTATCTTCTCAAAGTGTCGACGGATGTCAGTACGATGGTTGTGGGCATTCTAAATAAATACACTGAAGAACTATCCATCTAGTCTTGCCTGTGAGCAAAGTAAATAATTGTGGCCGTGGGCCCTATACACTATGAACAGCACCCCGCTGCTTGACCACGTCCGAAGGTGCTCTAAGTATTTACATTCATTACCTGTCTAGGCGGGGTCTGATGGTTATGCGCTGTGCTGCACGGACGCGGCAGGAATGCTCCCACAGACCTAGACAGGGGGTTGCGGCACACGCCGGACGTCAGCGTCACTCGTCCGCGTCGGCGACCGTTGTAAAGCAACACGAAAACGTGGCGATCGACAGCCAGACAGCCCGACAGACGTCGATCGATCACCCATCACAGCACGTCGAGCGTGCGAAGCTTCTCCGTGAGATAGCGCGGGGGCACCTCCTTGCGGAGTTTGACGACGATCGGATGGTCCGTCGCGACCCGCTTGTATTCGTTGTACGACAGAGGGGCGAGCAATAGCGCCCCGAAAGACTGCCTGAGACGGACGAAGCACCGGAGCGCTCTGGTCGTCTTGTCCAGCGGCGAGACGCGCTGCGGTGAGGAGACGCTACGAGCTGGGGAGCGCTGTGCGGTGTCGTTGATCGCAGCGTCATCATACCCGTCCCAGTCGAGCGGGGAGAGCGGCGCTGCGTCCTGTTCCGCAAAAGGAAGGACGGGATCGAGAAGACATTGAAGCCATGGATGTACGAGCACAAGATTTCTCGCGCCAGATAAGTCATCTAAAGTCTGGATTTCGATGTTACCAAGCGCGGCTGCCGTGGCACGATAAACGCGCGCGGAAGCGCCATTCCCAGAAGTGAACCGACCGCGGAAGATTCTTAGTGGAAACACAATACAGGACAGGCTCAGGCGGCGGCTGACAAGACGCGGTGACGGAAGAAGGACAATCCGATCATATAATGCCACGAATTGCTCGTGGTGTGCCGGTTGCTTCCTTAGTTCCGAGACCAACGTGTATATCTCACTATCCTCGATGGGCGATGGCACGTGTGGCGAAGCTGGCTCGCGGTAGACGGTAATCTCTGCAGGGAGGCAGCTGTTATAGTCAGATGCCTTCCCAGTCCAAGCTAGGATAGTGACGTCGCCAGAACGAGTGATAACCTCCTGTAAGAGACGACCGATCGCACGCCGTTGCCCTTCGCCATACGTAACTGGGATCGAGACATCAAATATGCCGAACAACGAGTAGGCGATGTCCTCCAGCTTCGTAGCGAAACGGGTCGAAGCAAGTCGGAGCTTCTGTCGTACGTCCTCGGATCCGGGACGGAGGGCGAGAAGTTCCTGCTCATCAACGCCGGTCGCGAGTGCCATCTCGCGCATGATGAGAGGGCACTCCTTGTGGTTGAAAGTGTTCTCTCGAGGGAGATACGGCTTCCAGTCTTCCGTGTAGAAACGAATGACCTTGGATGCGAAGAATTCTTGGAGGGTCCATGCACGGGTATTCCACAGACTCGCCTGGAGAGCGCCGACCGCCGAGTCGGATAGTACACCCTTCAGGTGCACGATGGTAAGCGAAGATTCGTGATACCATTGAAACATTGAAGTGAGGGATTCCTGCAGCACTGAACCATCCATCTTGTTGATGCAACAAGTGTCACTCCAGGCCCAGCGAAACCCAGCCTCTCCAACGATCTTGCAGAACATCAGTAACTTCATGGTCCTGGGCGATCCTGATTGGTCATGGACTGATCCACCTAAGATATCGTGATAGAGAGGCTCGTCCCCTTCCCACGTATGGGAGAACGTGGCATATCGGAAATATTCTTCCACTGTGTTCTTCATACGATCATTGTCGACACGTGATGTTATGGACGAAACGAGCTGCTTGAATTTCGGATCCGCTTCGAAGGTGCGCATTCGCTCTTGCTCGTCACAAAGATGTCCACTTTGTGTGTTGATGAGAACGATCGGAAACTCTCGTTGGATCCGCTTGGCAATGCTGCGAATGGCTGCCGTCGTCTTTGACGGGCTCACATAGTGGCCGCGCAGTTCTGTTAGACACGGCCCTCATCAGACGACGTTTGACGTGATATAGGAGGCATTTTACCACGAATGTTTCCATCAGGTGATTCTTCGAACCTCAAAAGCATTTCGTGGAATGTATCAATTGCTGCGTCGTAATGGCCAATGCCATGTAGCGCCGCATGTCTCCTTTCG